>PNEQ01080003.1:0-26199 GCA_003012365.1 Medauroidea extradentata | reverse complement strand
GCTATTTGCGTGACAGCAGAACAAGCATATATTTATATTGAAGCACCGTTATGAGAAAACTATGAGAGCTAAAATTGTTTCGTAAGAGAAAACTGCACTCACAAGTATCGTCTACAAAACTAACACTATTTGATTAAAAATATAAAATTATGATTTTATCGCACTTAAACACCCTTAAGGCGAATTACAAGTAGGTGACTAGTGATCGTCATAGGTGAGGGGTAAGCGGAAGGGTGCGACTATTACGGTACGGCAGCAGTAATTACGGTGCGGTCGGACCAGGCCCGCTGTGGGCCACACCCTATGGCCCGGGTTCCTATATTGATCGCAAGCGGCCAGGGTTCTGGGCCCCGCGGGTGGAAGGGGGAAGTCACTCCCAACTCAGACCCTGGGCTGGTACGCACACGCTATGCCACAATGCCACGTCGTGAATGTGCACAAACTACAACGACACTGTAGCCACGTGTCATTGCCAGCTGAGACGTCTTTGTGGACGTCAAACTAACCTGCCTCAGCGGTAGGTTTGTGGACTCGTGTTCGGTAGGAGGCGAGATTCAGCACGCTCCTATCATCCTACATCATAATACATTGTTTTCCTATATCTCTTCATATAAACACTGGAATGTTCCTTCCTTATGAGTGTACAAGTGCGATGAAATCATAATTTTATATTTTTATGAAATGTTAGTTTTGTAAACGATTATTGTGAGTACATTTTACTCTTAGGAAAGAATTTCAGCTCTCAGAGTTTTATCATAACGGGGCGTCAAAGTCAAAATTTGCCTGTTACGCTGCCATGCAAATAGTGATAACCAACTGAACTACTTGAACAAAATAATTCTCTGTAAACTTACACCCCATTAGCTACGAAATAAAACAATAAAAGAGCCCGCAAAATATTATTTGGAATTTAAAAAAATTTCAAAATTACAAAAAGTAGTTGCAAATTCAGCATTTTTAAAAATACAAAAAACAGTTCACGGAATTTTTTTCGAATGTTTTATTACGTAGCCTACACCATGTTATTTCACTGTGAATTATTTAACATGCGTAAGTCAAATAGTTTTCACTGCTAACATGGCAGCAGAACATTTTAACTTTGAGGCACCATTATGAGAAAACTAAACCTGCTAAAAATGTTTCGTAAAAGTAAATTGCTCGCACAAGTATCGTCTAACGCCCTTAAGAGACCTCCCTAGATAGACTGTGTTTATGCGTGAGTGTGGGTGTGTGTGAGGCAGGAGCGGGACGGTTACCCCTTGACCTGCGTATGTAATGTATTATCTCCTCTCCGGACAAGCCACTCAGCTGGCGTGCGGTGTTTTACTATTGTACTTTTTTCTAAAGGGACTTTAAGCTGTGACCACATTATTTTATTCCTGTTGTTCAAAGGACAACGCTTGTTTCTGTAGTTATGTTTTGAATCCGGTTGTTATTTTTACAGACATACACCGCAGTCTGAAAACCCCATTTTTAGCCATTTCAGGTAATCAAAAATTATGTGTTAAGTTACCGTGCCGAAGAATATAAAATATAGCGACAATATTAGAAGTGTGTGTTAGTTTCGCAGATATATGAATATAATACGTCTTTAGTGGCTTCATAAAAAAAAAAGAATAATCACAAACTTATTGCAAAGCAATTCTAGCGCAGGTAGGGACACCCCTTAACACAAGCTGTGACAGATACCACCGCATTATACTGTGACCGTCTGTTATATCCTAGAAGTGCAAGCGACATAAAACGTGTCTCCTAAGCTATATATGTAACAGATAACGCCACATTATACTGAGTCCGTCTGTTATATCGTAGCAGTGTACGAGACATACTGCATGTCTTCTCACTATATTTGTGACAGATAACACCACATTATACTGAGTCCGTCTGTTATATCCTAGAAGTGAAAGCGACATAAAACGTGTCTCCTAAGCTATATATGTAACAGATAACGCCACATTATTCTGAGTCCGTCTGTTATATCGTAGCAGTGTACGAGACATACTGCATGTCTTCTCAATATTTTTGTGACAGATAACACCACATTATAATGAGTCAGTCTGTTATATCCTGAAAGTGCATGCGACATAAAACGTGTCTTCTCAGCTATATATGTGACAGATAACACCACATTATACTTAGTCCGTCTATTATATCCTAGAAGTGCACGAGACATACTGCATGTCTGCTAACTATATTTTTGACAGATAACACCACATTATACTGAGTCATCTTTTTTATCCTGAAAGTGCATGCGACATAAAGCGTGTCTTCTCAGCTATATATGTGACAGATAACACCACACTATACTGAGTCCGTCTGTAATATCCTAACAGGGCACAAGACATAAAACGTGTCTTCTCAGCTATATATGTGACAGATTACACCACACTATACTGATTCCGTCTGTAATATCCTAACAGTGCAAGAGACATACTACGTGACTTCTCAGCTATATATGTGACAGATAACACCACATTATACTGAGTCCGTCTGTAATATCCTAACAGTGCACGAGACATAAAACGTGTCTTATCAGCTATATATGTGACAGATAACACCACATTATACTGAGTCCGTCTGTAATATCCTTGCAGTGCACGAGACATAAAACGTGTCTTATCAGCTATATATGTGACAGATAACACCGCACTGTACCGAGTCCGTCTGTAATATCCTAACAGTGCACGAGACATAAAACGTGTCTTCTCAGCTATATATGTGACAGATAACACCACATTATACTGAGTCCGTCTGTAATATCCCAGCAGTGCACGAGACATACTGTGTGTCTAATCAGCTATATATGTGACAGATAACAGCACATTATACTGAGTCCGTCTGTTATATTCTAGAAGAGCACGCGACATAAAGCGTGTCTTCTCTGCTATATATGTGACAGATATCACCACATTATACTGAGTCCGTTTGTTATATCCTAGCAGTGCACGAAAAATACTGCGTGTCTTCTCAGCTATTATGTGACAGATAACATCACATTATTCTGAGTCCGTCTGTAATACCCTAGCAGTGCACGAGACATACTGCGCGTCTTATCTGCTATATATGTGACAGATAATATCGCATTTTGTTGAGTCCGTCGGTTATAACCTCGCAGTACACGAGATATACTGCGTGTCTTGTCAGCTATACAGGATGTTTCTTAAGTAGGGGGACAAACTTCGCATGTTTGTTCCTCTCGAAAAAAGAAGACCAAAACATGTTATGCACTATCCACCTAAATGTAATATGAAGGGAGTTATGAGACCCTAATTATGAAATTTTAAAACCGCATTTTCCCAAAATATCGGAAACTAGTTGACATGACATTATAACATTTTCAGCTTTGCTTAATGCTATTGGGAGCTTCAAACCAGCAGCAAAATCTGGTTGATACCTTCCTCTCTTATGAAAATAGCGGGGGTGCCTACCCTATATTTGCATACAACTTTGTTAACGCCAGGATATGTGAACAATTTAAGACGGTGTATTGTGTAATAAGACCTGTGTAACGAAAAATGTCCTCTTGTTGCAACTGTCTAGGACCTATCGTTTTCGTGTAAAACGCACACAAAGGTTCGGTTGCTGCTGCAGAGGGCCAGGAAGGAACTATTGGAAACGTGGTACTGTATTGTTTGAGACGTACGACATAAGAGTGAGAACACGAGTGGACATTTTTGTAACTAACAGTTGTATTCTTGTTCACATATCATTTTGCAGAGTATTTCCTGTAACATTGTTATTATTCCGATACCTCTCATAAATGACATTTACATACTGCGTCAATTTGTGATTCATTTTGTTCGTACTTGTCTGAAAGTTATAAACCATTTGACATAAACAAAGAATATCTTCAGCATTGCTTATGGGGTCTTCAACCCTACCGCAATAGCTGGTTGCTATCTACCAGCATTACCACAATACGTAGTAGGGGTGGCTACCCTCTAATGGCATAGAACGTTGTTACCATTGGGATATTTTAACATTTGGAGATGATTTATTAAGAAATTAGGCAATATGAGACATACTACTACAACATTATCGTACAAGACCTCGTTTGTTACTTTGCCTGCCCTCAGGAGGCACCTGCTGCAAGATATTACATCAATAACATGCACATGTTTGTCCTGGCCATACTGGGACACCTTACATAGTTATTACTGTTTCATGCAGCTCTGTTACGTGATGTAGACAAACATTACAATAAATGTTCAAAATGACCACCTCGCTCAACTACACATGCACGAACACGTCGCATCATGGATCTGCGCACGTGGTCAAAAATGCCTGGTTGGCTTCGAACCGTTTCACATGCCTCAAATGCCCGGCGACGTAACGTCTCCGCATCGTCTATCGGAGCTGAAGAGACAAGGCGTACAAGCACGGGCACATCCTCTAATAAGGGTGGCAAAGTATTAATGAGGAAGTCCTTGTACACTTCACCTGTTAGATGAGGTGGCAATACATACGGCCCACCAGGCAATCAGCCACAATCCCAGCCCACACATTAATCCGACATTGCTGCCAATGTTGACTACAGGTGCCGCATGTGGATTTTCGGCTGCCCACTGATGAGTGTTGTGGAAGTTAGTGATGCCATCCCTTACATACGTTGCTTTATCCGTAAACAAAATGGATGCCACGAAGGCTGCCATCTGACTTTGGCGAATGAACCACTGGTAGAATGTCAGTCGCGCTGGATAGTCGACAGGGCAAGGCCTTGCACTCGCTGGATATGGTACGGGCACAGGAGCTGTTGATGAAGTATCCTCCACACTGTTGTGTGGCCAACATGTAAGTCAGTCAGCAGCAGCGGCAGAGATTAGACGGGTTTACGTCGCGCGCTCGCGAAATAGTTCAAAATTTTAAATCCTAACAAGTTTTTAAAACTTTCTTATTCATAATCAGTTATAGAGTAACTTTATTTAACAATGGCCGACGAGTGTGGTAAATGTCTTACGTGCCTGGAAGCAGCAAATGTGACGGAAATAGTGAAGTGCTCGGGAGTTTGTGAACGGTATTTTCATGTACAGTGCACCTCTCTTAAAACAGCAGAAAATCTCCAGAAACTTGGGATCAAAAAAGACACGTGGAAGTGTGAAAATTGCAACGCATTAAAAGTGAGTAGTTTGGAGCCGGTGGTAGATGTGAAACTGTTGACGGAGCAAGTCTCTGAAATACACAAACAATTACCGGGTTTGCAAAAAGCAATTCAAACGATAGAGTCTTTAGAAAATAGTGTACAATTTATTTCAGAGCAATTTGAGGAGTTTCGAGTAACAACTAAACAGATTCAAGAAAAAAAAGATAAAATTCAAAAAGAAAACATAGCTTTAAAGAAAACAGTGGATGAGCTGGAAGAAAGAGTAAATGAACTGTAACAACACAGCCGTAACATGAACATGGAAATAGTTGTCATGACTGAAACAAGAGGAGAAGAGTGTGTAGCGGTGGTAAGTGAAACTGCAAAGTCTGTAGGAATAACGATATGTGATAAGACATTCAGGTAGCGCACAGGCGCCTAGTAGCAGAAGAGACCAGCCTAGACCGATAATAGCGCAGCCAGCCTCCAGACAGACTAGACATCATTGGCTACAGAAATTCATAGAAAACAAGTCACTTCTAGCTTCTGAAATAAATACTAAATTCCCTGCAAGTAGAATTTTCATAAACGAACATCTCACTGCTTATAATAAAACTCTTCTTTGGGAAACCAAGAAGTTTGCAAGAGAAAATTCTTTCAAGTTTGTGTGGGTTCGTGATGCAAAAATCTTCGTTAGGAAAGAAAAAGGAAAATCAGCTACAAGAATCAGACATGGAACCGATTTTCAAAAATTGGTTGTAGTAAGTGCAACCAGTTAAACACCGTAGTTATGTTACATCGTAAATGGGTGAGTTTTTACAAACATTACCGGATAATATTTTTACGCTGGACTGTCTAGAGACTTCAGACTTAAACATTAACTTTTTAAATAAATACTTTAGTGTGTTACAATTAAATATTAGAAGCATAAGCAAAAACTTTAACGAATTTCTAATTTTGCTATCGGATATCACAGTCAAATGTGATATTATAGTCTTACAGAAACGTGGCTTAGCGAACATAGTCTACTGTACTCTATCGCTGGCTACAACTCCTACTTCAGCACACAAACTGTCAACAGAAGCGATGGTGTAGCAGTCTTTGTTCGGAGTGAGCTGACTGCTGATGTAGAGGAGACCGTCCTCGCGGAAGCAGGCTGCTTGCGTGTTAATGTTGTGACTGGCCAAACTGACAATCCAGTCTATCGTCTGTCACTTTTAGCAATATACAGATCTCCGTCTGGATGTTTAGAAACATTCTTAAAGTCGTTAGATAGTGTATTTTCTGAATTAAATGATAAACATTTAATGATCATAGGGGATATAAATATAAATATTCGTTCAGATGTTTTTGATGAATATACTTAAATATACTTGCTAAACATGGATTAGTATCTTGCATAAATAATTATACTCGTGTAACATCATATTCTAACACTTGTATTGACCATTCTTTTGTAAAAATCAAAAATACTGACGAAGTTTTCGCAGCTGTATTACATACAAGTATAACTGACCATTTTGCAATTGCTGTTAGTTACAAAGTTAATTGTCCGAAGTTTTATACAAACGATAAGACTTATTCCAAAATTAACAGAAAAAAATTATCTGATATAATTTCAAGTAAAACCTGGGAATGTGTTATGGATGAACAAAATTTAGATACAGCCACAAATCGGTTTTTAAATAAACTTGATAATTTAATAAATAAAGCAAGTTTTCAAACTGTCACGAAACAAAAGACATTTAAGCGATTAAAACCATGGATTACAATAGGATTAATTAAGTCTATCAGAACAAGAGACAAAATGAAACAAAATCTAAATAAGCAAACTTTTAATACGTTGCTTAAGAATTCTTATTGTAAGTACAGGAATAGATTAACTTTAATAATACGTATAGCTAAAGATACTTATTACGGAACTAAAATAGCTGAAGCACAAAATAATCCAAAGGAAATATGGAAAATTATTAATGACGTCTCGGGATCTAAAAAAGAAAATGTTGAGATACAAACTCTAATAAATGACGGAAATGTAATAAATGCAGCCGTAAAAGCTGAGGAGGCCGCTAATGTGTTAAATACATACTTTACAAATGTAGGGAATAATACGGCTTCAGCGATATCAAAAAATACTTCTCAACATGTTGTCACGAATAATTATGTAAACTCAAAATTATATTGTAAATCTATATTTTTAGAACCAGTCACTGACTCTGATATAATTACTATTATATCTGAAATGAGAAACTCAAATACTGTAGGTCCTGACAAGATAAGTACAATATTATTAAAAGATAATAAATATAAATTGTGCAAGCCTATTGCACATATTGTAAACTTAAGTCTAAGCCTTGGGATATTTCCTCAACGTTTGAAGGAAGCAGTCGTTTTGCCTTTGCATATGGTGGGGATTTGACTTCTCTCACAAATTACAGACCAATTTCTATTTTAAGTAATGTATCAAAAATTCTAGAAAAGTGTGTCAAAAAATATTAATGGTTTTCTTAGAGAAAAACAAAATAATATCTAAAAATCAGTTTGGTTTCAGAAAAGGTTTAAGTACAAATGATGCATTGACTAAATTAACAAACTTTGTCCACGATGCAATCGAAAATAACAAAACCTGTCTATGTGTCACTTTAGATCTTGCTAAAGCATTTGATACAGTATCACATTCAATATTATTGGAAAAAATGAAAAAATTGGAATAAGGGGATTGGCTAACAGATGGTTTAACAGTTACTTAGAAATTAGAATACAATGTGTTAAAGTAAACAATAAGCTTGGAAACTCATTGAGAATAAATACAGTAGTCCCGCAGGGAAGTATTCTTGGTCCAATTCTGTTTTTGATTTATATAAATGATTTGTGCAACATAGATATAAATGGTCAAATAATATCTTATGCAGATGATACTGTGATTCTTTTTTCATCTGATTCATGGACATCAGTTTTTAATATAGCTAATGAAGAGTTAATTAAAGTGAAATCTATATTAGATAAAAATTTGCTCTCTCTCTTAATGTAACTAAAACAAAGATCATATAATTTTCTGCAAACAAATCTGGTCAACCAAAGGAACACCAATATCTCAAAATACATAACTGTAGTCAATTAAGTGGAAACTGTAAATGTAACGTCATAGAACGAGTAGAGGAAACAAAGTATTAGGGTGTTGTGTAAGATTGTAATTTAAAATGGGACAGGCATGTTTCTTACTTAACTAAAAAAATTCGTAAAACAATATATAAATTTGTGGAACTTAGATCTGTTTTATCTATTGAATATATAAGAATTGTTTACGTAGCCATTATTCAATCTGTTCTGATGTACGGTACATTAGCATGGGCATGTATGAGCAAAACGGCAATCAAGCCACTAATTTTAATACAAAAAGTAAATTTACGAACTGTGTTTAGAAAAACTTATAACCATCCATCATAAGAACTTTTCAGTCGTTTGAGAGTATTCAATATCGGAAAATTGTATATTAGAACCATATTAGTCAGTTTCTTGAACAAAAAGTTACCAGTACAGTATTTAGCTCATATATATCCTACTCGATATAATTTAAACCAAAATTTACCGATTCCCCTAGTTCACAAAATAATTTTAAAGATCATCCACATTCTTGCTTTCAAAAATTGTAGCAATTCTACCTGAAAATATAAAAAATAAAAATATAAACGAAAAAATATATATTGATCGATTGTTAAATAACTTAACTGATGATGAGTTGTATTTAATCTTTAAGTAGTAGTTTGACTTTAGTTAATTATTTTCACATTCTTTATATTTCAAATTGTTAAATACAATCTGTATTCATCAAAAAATATTTCTTTTTTTGTATATCATGCAGCATTCAATTTTTGTTCTCAAATTAATTTATGCCAGATGACAAGTTTTATTACATAATTAACCGCAGCTATAGAAAATAATTTCTCTAGTAGCACTCACACACAAGCTTTGCTTATGTGAGTGTAATATCTTCCAATATATAAAAAGTATTTATGTAAAGTGCTGTAATCGGTATATGGAAATAAATTATTATATTATATTATTAATGTTGCCCCGACGTTCCTGACGCTGGCACCTGCATCGGTGTCAATGTTGGCGAGGATGCGCTCTTCTGATAGAGGGGTACGACGTGTCATGGGTCGCCCGGGATCACCTGTATTCGCATTCAATGTTCCTGTCTCTGCAAGTTGGCGAAACAACGAAGCAAAGGTTTTATGCGTTGGCTGTGCTCTGTTTGGATATTTAACGCCATACAACCGCTTCGCTAGTCTACCAACACCGTTGGCACGACCATACATGAAAATCATGTCCGCTTGTTCACGATACGAATAAACAGGCATTGTTGCAGTCTCCACATAAAACGTTCTTTCAACGACGGTAAAACAAACTTAAACCACTATCGATTGCATTACCGACAACGCTGACTCAATACATGAGTCGACAGTTGGCGTGGTCACGTGTTTCACTGGACATGTGACTGACGTGAGCCATGGCCTGTGTGTATGGAAGAATACGCATACAGGAGGCCTTGTTAAATGGACCCTGGGTGCCATCTGTGGTTCCACAATGCTACATTGCATTCATAAACAGCTTGGTGCATGTTATTGATGTAATGTCTTGCAGCAGGTGTCCCCTGAGGGCAGGCAAAGTAACAAACGAGGTCTTGTACGATAATGTAGTAGTAGTATGTCTCATATTGCCTAATTTCTTAATAAATCATCTCCAAACGTTCAAATATCCCGATGGTAACAAAGTTCTATGCCATTGGAGGGTAGCCACCCCTACTACGTATTGTGGTGAGGCTGGTAGATATCAACCAGCTATTGCGGTAGGGTTGAAGACCACATGAGCAATGCTGAAGATATTGTTTGTCTAAGTAAAGTGGTGTATCGTTTTTCAGACAAGTACGAACATAATGACACACAAGTTGACGCAGTATGTAAATGTCATTTATGAGAGGTATCGGAATAATAACAATGTTACAGGACATACTCTGCAAAGTGATATATGAACAATAACACAACTGATAGTTACAGAAATGTCCACTCATGTTCACACTCTTATGTCGTACGTCTCAAACAATACGGTACCTCCGTTTCCAATAGTTCCTTCCTGGCCCTCTGTAGCAGCAACCGAACCTTTGTGTGCGTTTTACACGAAAACGATAGGTCCTAGACAGTTGCAACAAGAGGACATTTTTCGTGACACAGGTCTTATTACACAATACACCGTCTTAAATTGTTCACATATCCTGACGTTGACAAAGTTGTATGCAATTAGATGGTAGCCACCCCCACTATTTTCATAAGGGTAGGAAGGTATCAACCATACTTTGCTGCTGGTTTGAAGATTCCAATAGCATTAAGTAATGCTGAAAATAGTGTATTGTTATGTCAATTAGTTCCGATATTTTAGGAAAATGCGGTATTCAAATATGATATTTGGGGGCTCATAACTCCCTTCATATAACATTAAAGTGGATAGTGCATAACACGTTTTCGTCTTCTTTTTTCGGGAGTAACACGCTTGCGAAGTTCGTCCCCCTACTTAAGAAACACCTTGTATATGTGACAGATACCAACGCATTTTACTCTGTCCGTCTGTTATATCCTAGAAGTGCACAAGACATACATCGTGTCTTCTCAGCTCAATATTTAACAGATAACACCACATTATACTGTGTCTGTATGTTTTCACCTCGCAGTGCACCAGACATACTGCATGTCTTATCAGCTATATATGTTACAGATAACACCGCATTTTTACTGTGTCTGTCTTGTTATATCATAGCAAGTGCTCGAACCTGGTTAGTTATAAGAGAGGGCCTCATGGCCCTAAGCTTGCCAGCTTAAATAAAACATAAATAAATAAAATAAACTTTTCAGCGTGACTTATCAGCTATACATCTGACAGATAACACCGCATTATACTGTGTCTGTCTGTTATATCCTAGCAGTGCACGACACACAAAACTTGTCTTCTCAGCTATATATGTGACAGATAACACCGCATTATACTGTGTCTGTCTGTTATATCCTAGCAGTGCACGACACACAAAACTTGTCTTCTCAGCTATATATGTGACAGATAACACCGCATTATACTGTGTCTGTCTGTTATATCCTAGCAGTGCACGACACACAAAACTTGTCATCTCAGCTATATATGTGACAGATAACACCGCATTATACTTTGTCCGTCTGTTATATCCTAAAAGTGAACGCGACATAAAGTGTGTCTCCTCAGCTATATATGTGAGAGATAACACCGCATTATAACGAGTCCGTCTCTTATAACCACGCAGTCTACGAGACGTACTGCATGTCTTATCAATTATATGTTACCGATAGACACTGCATTATACTGTGTCCGTCTGTTATATCCTAGCAGTGCACGAGACATACTGCGTGTCTTATCAGCTATATGTGTGACAGATAACACTGCATTATACTGAGTCCGTCTGTTATAATCTCGCAGTCTACGAGACGTACTGCATGTCTTATCAATTATATGTTACCGATAGACACTGCATTATACTGTGTCCGTCTGTTACATCCTAGCAGTGAACGAGACGAACAGCGTGTCTTATGAGCTATATATGTGACAGATACCACCACATTATACTGAGTCCGTATGTTATAACCTCGCAGTGCACGAGACATACTGCGTGTCTTATCGGCTATATGTGTGACAGATAACACTGCATTATACTGAGTCCGTCTGTTATAACCTCGCAGTCTTCGAGACGTACTGCGTGTCTTATCGGCTATATGTGTGACAGATAACACTGCATTATACTGTGTCTGTCTGTTATATCCTAGCAGTGCACGACACACAAAACTTGTCTTCTCAGCTATATATGTGACAGATACCACCACATTATACTGAGTCCGTATGTTATAACCTCGCAGTGCACGAGACGTACTGCGTGTCTTATCGGCTATATGTGTGACAGATAACACTGCATTATACTGAGTCCGTCTGTTATAACCTCGCAGTGCACGAGACATACTGCGTGTCTTATCAGCTATATGTGTGACAGATAACACTGCATTATACTGAGTCCGTCTGTTATAATCTCGCAGTCTTCGAGACGTACTGCGTGTGCTCTTAGCTATATATGACGCCGTCAATTTGTTTCATCATTTCCGCGGCTGCTCTACAGAAATGTTTCCCTGGCAAAATATTTGCTAAAAAAATTATATTTTATAATACTGACGTTCTTTTGTCTATTTCTTCGTTCGAATTCCTGCGAGTTTCAATGCATTTTATCAGCGTTTGCTTATGTCTCACGACCGTTGAAAGCTTATTGTACATATTTAGTATACCTAGGCCACAGAAAATATGTCAGTTTATATTTACTTCATTAAATGTCTGCAAGTCTATGCAATGACATCAAATATCGATACATAAATAAAAAGTTCAACTAATGTGTTTGTAGACAATTTTGTATCAAGATGCGCCGGTTGCTCTTTAGTGTCTAGGAGTCTTCTGTCTGTATGGACGTCTGCATATAACGTGTACACATATGATGTGCGTCGTGTGTAGTTATCAGTTAACTGCATCAATGAAATCTGCGACGCCGCAACTATACTTTTGTGTATTTCATAAATGACGAAAACCTTTCGAATGTCATTATGGGATAGCTGACAAATTGCAATGTTTTATAATATATTTCTAGATGTGGGAGCAAATATTTTCCAAACTGATGCTTTGATTTTATACAGTTCCTTTCACATCAGTTAAATCATGTACCGCAACTATTTAATCGTACATCCATCACCAATAAAAAATAACTGCGTCCTTACAAACTTGGCAAAACTGACTGCCCATTTTTAAATATTTGTATTGACTTCCAAAAACCTGTTGACTTTAAACACGTGTCAAGATTTACTTTAAACTATGACCTTTCAAACCGGGTCAAATAAACGTAGTTTTGTTACATGACAACATACTGCAGTATATAACATCTTCATTCTCTCTCTCATATTAAACAAACACCTATAATTACGAAGTGAAACTGTGACTAAAATAGGGAGTTTATAAAATAGCCTTTAGTTACTTACGTAATAAAATAGGTATTCTGCCATAGCTTGTGTCTTTGCTTACTATAATAATTTTATTTCAGTTTGTTAAAAAAAATTAACATAGGAAATAACCAAACACGCTAACGATTAGGTAATTTTTTTTGTTAAATGTAAGCTGCAAAACTGACAACATATAAAAAGTAAATTATAAAAACTGTTACGTTTTCACAGACAATTTTAGGTCACGTGACAGTTTTGTTAACGTAATGTGCCAACTGAAAGACTGGCTCAGTAAATAATAGAATGTAACTGACACAATCCTGAAAGAAATTCGGGTTAAGCTAAAATTTTGGATTTTGATCTAATTTCGTATACTGAACAACATATTATAAAACTCTTGGAAAACCCCATGTGTGCTTCCCGGTTTTTTTTATCAGAAAGGGAGCAAGTGACAACTATCGCAGTCGTTTTCATCAAAAATTGTAACAACAACAAAAAATAAGTAAACTTAAAGATTTTCATTTCTCTTCTATTTAATATATAGAACATCATTAAAAAATCCCCGTAAATCCTATTCGGTTCTCAGGTTAATGGGCAAAATGTGTACAAGTAACACATTTTGCAGTAATTTCCATTACAAGTAAATTGAAGACGCGAGTGGAAGAAGATGTTATGTGACAATTTTTAAAAAATCCAGTTTGTTACATGAATAAAGGTGTTAAGTAGCTACAGTTCACATAACACTGAAAACTTTCAGAAAAGCAGCTTCTAGATACAGCAGTGGATGAAGAGATGTAGTTATATTGTTCGGCGTAGCTGGGACAAACTTTAACGTCACTTTACTCAGAACTTTGATCTTGCAACATAACACCTTCATTCACTGGCGTCTTCAGTTAGTTAATAAAAAGATTTAAAGATAAAACATGTATGTATTACTATTGTGTTTGGTATGCTCTAAACTACTTATTTAAACGGCTTGAAAATATCACGTGCTCTTCGGTGTTTTTTACTTGGGGGGAGGCATAAAAGGCACATGTAAGTTGTCAGTAATTGTGTTACTATTAGCACAGTAAGCTACGCATGCCTGTGCACAAAGACGTGCGACTGCGATGTCGAGCGGCAGATATCAACGCAAGGCATTGGAACAATGTGGTACACGAGTATTTAGAAAATACAGGGATGTTAACAACGGAAAGATTTTATTGGTCATCAGACAGCATGAACTATTGTCTGGTCTTGGGGGTGATATTCACAATTCATTGTTTCTGTCCGTAGCAAATGTTTCTTTATTACTTTTATACGCGAAAATGCTAACATTTATCTGGCAAAGATTATAAAAACTGGTCTAGTATAACATAAACAAAACATGGCAACTTTTCGTGGCTTGTGAATAATGTATTGAAGTATTTAGTCATACTGCAATATTTTGTAACATTTTCCTGTGGCGGTACCAATAAAATAGTAGGACTACGATATTCAACATGTATTCTATTGGCGCTGGCAATCAAGATAGTAAATATGTTCCAATGACTATTTACTATTTCCTGTCCAAGTGCAACATTAAGTATAAATATGTCTACATCTGCATCTGCTTGGAGATCAAATATCCCAGCATTTCGGAATAACGAAGTGATCGTTTCACTATCATTGACTTGTTTATATGACTGTAAGAAAATCGATCTGGATACCGCCATAGTATTACTGTCAAACACTTCTTCCACGATGAGGTACTTCGTGGCCAGAAGTTTCTGTCCCTTGCCTTCATGTGTGTCACTTATGCTGTTTTGCTCCAAAATCATCCGAAAAGCGCACACGGGATTTTCGGAGAGTTTTATTACGTTGTTTAGCCTGCCAAATAGAAACACCATTCTTATATTAGCTGTACGCAGTGCTGTTATTGTTTGGCGCTAAGATTCCTGGTCTGGTGGATATTGTTGCCGGCAGTCAACAACACGGCATCACGCTCCAGGTTTACCAACAGACAGACACCAGCACAGCATGTCGCTAATGTAATGCCAGTTGCATTGTAAAGTAGAGCCCGGAATAAAATATACGTGTATATACGCAGCATACAGTTTCAACGGCTTATGTGCACGTCTGTAGCTTTGAACCATTGTCGGTGATTGTATGTTTTATCTCTGAAGCATCATACAGGGTTGTGTCCGCTAATAACAGACGTGTGGGATGTCAGTCAAAAATGCGACATCCTTGCAACAAGGAACGTTGCCAATAACCACGAAGACTTGATGCAAAACCTAAGGTATAGAAACAAGCTGATGCAAACATATGCTCGTGAAATGTAGGATCTGTAACAATGCAGCACTGTAATACGAACAAATCATCAAATATTGCACTGTGACTAAATAATTCAATATATTATCACATGCCACGAAAAGTTGCCATGTTTTCTTTATGTTATACTAGACCAGTTTTTATAATCGTTGTCAGATAAATGTTAGCATTTTCGAGTATAAAAAATAATATAGAAACATTTGCTACGGGCAGAAACAATGAATTGTGAATATCACCCCTAAGACCAGACAATAGTTCATGCTGTCTGATGACCAATAAAATCTTTCCGTTGTTAACATCCCTGTATTTTCTAAATACTCGTGTACCACATTGTTCCAATGCTTGCGTTGATGTCTGCAGCTTGACATCGCAGTCGCAAGTCTTTGTGCACAGGTATGCTTAGCTTACTGTGCCAATAGTAACACAATTACTGACAACCTTCACTCAATTGTTTTCTGACAGAATAGTAAGATGTTCAAACATCCAATCACTGACCACGCAGCACAACTGCAGATGTCCACGCACGATATTGAAATATATTGGTGTGAAAAACTTTTGCGGAAATACAGTATTGCTATCCACTGTGTTTGTTAAATATCTTTAAACATTGTGTTAATTTACAAAAGGAAATCATCAATTTAAGTATTGATGCAATAGACATTAACAAACATCCATAAAATACCGAACACTTACTTGTCTGCATCGTTTTACTTTCTCCGTAACATTACTTTAATTGTAAATTCAAAACCCACCCAATTTACGGAATTGGTCCTCTGTGTTTGATAGTTTGTTCTTCCCTAAGCGTACCAGCCACAATAACTATGCTAGAGTACAGTGTTATATTTGGTACTTCGTACTGCGTGACAAGATAAGAGTATTAATTCAATGCTCTCGTGGCGATATT
This sequence comes from Medauroidea extradentata, assembly GCA_003012365.1. Taxonomy (NCBI): domain Eukaryota; kingdom Metazoa; phylum Arthropoda; class Insecta; order Phasmatodea; family Phasmatidae; genus Medauroidea; species Medauroidea extradentata. The sequence continues at coordinate 9,875 of PNEQ01080003.1, read as the reverse complement.
TTTACGAACAAGCTAGTACCAATAAATCTCTGCATCGCGTGGAATGAATACGTAATATTTCCAATAACAACTGCATATTGCAATGATATTGTATGCTCACGTTTATCTTACAATATGACCGCACCTTATTGCTTCTATGGACGTAGATGTTGCAGGGTTATTGTATTGAGAAGCAGAATTCACATTGGTTCAGGTAAATGCTGGAGGAAGCTTCGCACAGAAAAATACAGATATTAACTGAAATAAGCCAAGAAAGCATTCTACGTACTTGAGACGTTAATAAGCAGTGAACAGTTTCTTTGTTAAATTGCTGCACCTGTGTTCTGCTGCCAGTTTTCACCAACGATTGTTTTGTTAGGTAAGCTGCAAATTACCCTGGCCTCAAATATAACCTAGGACTTAAAACCTTGTTTACTTAAAGCCCTCACACTTTAAATACCAATGCAACTAGTTCAGACAATTTTACAAAGTTAGATAAACTTAAAACAGTAGCATAAGAAGAGAAATGAAATATATAAACCAGTAAACTATTTTTCTAGTATTCGTAAATTTCTCGAAAAGAAACGTTACATTAAAAACTAATGAAAGTTCAAAGAAACCTCATATAATCGGGGCAAACTACTGGCAAACTTAGCAGCTAATAAAATCCAGTATTTTTAAGAACGCTGCAACGTACAAAATGGGGCGTGTACTCGGTATTGAAGGACTATGTAATGAAGGAATGCTGGAGACTTCTCGTGCACGACATGAAGATGTTGTCAGCTGTACACTTTAGTGTTTGCTCGAAGCGATGTCGTATCAAAATAATTCTCAAATTGCCACACAATAATACACCCTTAGTGGCTCTGGTGTCAGCCGTTATACTTCAAAAGGCGTCGAAAAAAGATCAAATACTAAGGAAAAATTCACAAGACATTACAGATAGAACTTCAAATGTATTTTTTTACGAGGAAGGCAACAGGTACTTTGAAGGTCGTGCAATATGAAACGCAACTTCGTAGATCTCGCCGTCCTTTGTCTGGGCGTGTTGATTCTCAGGCGGCAACCTTTTACAAAGATACTCGAGCTGCAGTATAGCGAGTTCTGCTGATAACAGGCAAGTAAGGCCATAAACACGGGCAGCGCATGCTCACGTCACAGACGGATGCATGGAAGGAAGAGGGTGGTTTATTTTATAATATTCTGGTTAGGCCCTTCTTACCTGTCAATTAAAAGGGTAGAAGAGGAGCCGACCGCCGGACATGTTACGAGAAACATGTATGTTTGACCTCGTCAAATGCAAGAACTTTCCAGAAATTGCCGCATAACTGTATGAGGGCAACTTTCCCCGTGCTATCGAGGAGGTCTATGTTATGCGTCTCTGGTTTTGGAGGTCGAGATAATGATCGGCGAGTGTCCAAGCGACGTCGGTGGCAACGAGGTACGTAGGCTGCGCGATTGTGATGTCGGAGATGAATAGCGAGTACGGATTGGTGGAGAGCTTCTGGTGGGAGGCCTGCGGATAGTTACGAGGCTTGATAATGAGTCGTTAAGAAACTATGGATACATGAGTCACGATACACTTATAGAGTTCTAGGAAAACTGATAGAGACAAATGTGAATCGCAGAACTGTTGTGGTTTTGGACTTCATTTTAGTACTGATATTCGGACGTTAATAAGATACACTACAGTGCAACAAGCAATTGAGATAGTCAGAGGAAAGTTGTGGTGGAGCTTCGACATTTGGTAACATGTCCAAGTCCAAGTCATAGATCTCGTCTTCACAGGCCACTGTTATGTTGCAACTCCCCTCGCAGTTGAGGAGCTTGTTGAATAACAAAGTCCTGCACTTCTGCACGCACAATTTCTGTGGCAGATCTTTGAGCCCATTCAGGACACCAGCTTCAACAGAGCATGAGGAACTGTGTGTAACAGGGCTGTATCAGGCTCAAGGCCATAGTTGTCTTCTATGCCTCCTCTACCGCATTTGTTTCATCCCCTAGCCGTTGCTGGACCTGATGTTATAACCTTAATAAGTGCTGCAGCTGCAGATGTCAGTAATATAGCAATATTCCTGAAGGCTGAGTTCTTGTAGGTAATAAATATCAAGTGTCTTAGAGAAGATTCGTTCGTTCCATTACAGCCCAACTGCAAAACTAGAAAAATTTCCTCAGCAACAGCAACCATCTTCTGAGTGGCGTTGGAGTTGGTGAATACTTGAACAACGGCATCAAGATTATAGTTCTTAGCAGGAGTCTTGACATATGTCACTTTCTCTTGGTTCAAGAGTGATGATGTGTCGTAACCTCTGATTGGACGTAAGACGAGAATGTTTTCAGCAACTGTTGGAGACATACAGCATCAACAAGGAAAAATGAAACTCACGAAATTGTTACATTCCAAGGTTTCAAAATGAAGACATTTTAAAACTTGCCGGTGTTTGCTAAGATCACCAAGACGTTCATACCCTCCCAACTACAACCACCGTCTCTTTTGATCGAGACAAGGACAAGGCAGAGTTCAAGGACGAGCTACATCTTCTTCTGCTTGCTTGCATGTTACTTCTGCTGATGAGAACTTTGTAATCAACGTAGATGTCGCTCGTTTGTTCGGTTAACCAGGACATTTTCTTTGTATGTCGTTGGTATCATTGTGTCGTCAAACAGTATGTCAGCTTAAGCTTGTTTCCTTTATCGTCTCGTTCACTCAGCAGGTTTTGTATAATATTGTACCTCGTCAAAGTAGCCATCAATGACAACTACAACTGCTAGTTGATTTATTTCCAAGTTTTAAATTACCCATCTACACGTTGGCTTGCTATGCTGACTACACATATTTACATTACGTTGAATTAGCAAATGAATGTCGTACTGTAATAGATTATACATAAATGAAGAAGTATATATTTGTGACTGATTATATGAAAATTGTACTACACTGAAAAAACAATTTTGTTGGTGCAAACAAATTTTGTGTGAATCAGCCAAATAATTTGTTTGTATAGGAGCAAAGAAATATTTGTTTGCTCGTACCAAATTATTTTGTTCCCTCGATTTGTTTGAGGCAAATGGGCCGGGATTTGATCAATTGTCCATTCCCTTGCCTCTTTCTACCTATGACCTAGCAAACTGATCTACCGAGTGCTTCTGTGGCAGTGGGATTGCTATTTGTATAGGAATAGTTAGACCTAATATAAAATAACGATTGTACTGCTTTATTTTCAAACATGTTTGTCTTTCGTCTGCGAAAGGTAAACGACGTCAAATAATATTACCAAAATTATTGCCGTCCACCGCAGCACAAAGAACGAGACGACAGCTGCGGTGTTTTTCAAGTGATAGAATTAATCACATTAAAATTGTTATTGCTAAAATTAAGATACTCTAATCAAGCTGATTAACAGTTTATGCGTCCTACTTGTCGCACAAGCTTATATGTTGAAAGTTGAGGTATACAGTGTTCGCCATCTTGTCGCTCACGCACGCCAGACTGCCACCTTCCACAAGTCAACCAAATGGATATAGTTTCCCAAACAAAATCATTTAGTTCATCGAAAATAATTGTTGGTTCAAAGCACATCACTTCTAACTAACAATATTATTTTGTCAACAAGTTGTAACAAGTTGTCTGTTCACACAAAATATTTATTCGACGTCCTATAGTAACCAAATATACGTTTGGCACAAACAAAGTTCGTTTAAACGAATAATTTGGTCGAGGGAAATAATTAAATTTGTTTGTAGGACTCCAAGCTTGGTCTTACCAACAAAATGTTGTTTAGCTGAAGCAAACATCATCCAAACAAATACATTTAGTATAGTGAAACAGTTCTTTCTCTCAGTGTAGGTATTGTTTGACGACGGGCAGTGTATGTAGCCTATGTGGAGCGGAGAATGCAAGATGTAGGAGGTTGTTGTTGACCGGAACACAGACAAGAGTGACGGCGAGCACATTATACCAGGAAGGGAAGGGGGGAGGTCTGGTCTGGAGGCAGCAGAACACTCTGGCCACAGACTACTCTAGCCTAGCTGCCTCGCACACATTCTCATGTAAATAGCATCTCTGAGCGACTGACTGCTGGATGGGCGAGCTGTACACTGGCTCAACCAACCACATCCTATGCCTCGCTTCTTGCTCGAGGACAACCACTTTCAAAACAGGCTGAATATTTTCGCGATGGTACTTTCCTCCCCTCCCCACCCCCCTTCTCATCCTGTTGTCCCACACTTTTACTTCTTCTCGCCGAAAAGTGCGTGGAAGCGAGGCTTCGAAAAGAATTTTCCGTGCGGTGAATAATTTATTACCTGGTGCCGAGCCAAGGCGCTTTCCCTGGCTATTTTTCTCTCTGCCTGTGTGTGAAATAAAGCGCGCGAGTCAGCAAGACTTGAGGATGTGTGCGTGTACTTGTGTGTACGACCACCTGCTCCTGTGGACAGCGCACTATATTCAGTGCGCGGCGCACAATACATAACTACTTTGCTACGATACAAACTCAAGTATCTTGAAAATAAAATGGCTTGTTGTTTACTCCAGGTGGTCTTTATTTCTTGTTGGTGTATCTATGGAAGGTTTTATACAAATACGAACCATTTTGAGCTGCCCACATTAGCATAGAAAATAATTATTCTCTTTTTTTATTCTTTACCAAATTTTGGCGGTAGTGGTACTTGAAAAGAGATATTTTAGTTACTAACTTAACGTTCTTACTGAATCCTAATTATGTCATCCGGTGTTTTGTTACTGTGATTTATAGTTTTGGGAATTATTTCTCCGTTTTGTCAAATTAATTATTTTGTAGTATTTGAAGGCTTTCCAGCATCCTTATTCTGAATTGTGTCTGTCTCTGCAGCAAGTGCAAAGTAATCTCGCAATACTTGTAACTGGAAATGCCACACAGCGGACTTGTGTGTGTGTTGGTTGTAGCAATAATTGTCAATAACGCTTGCCAGGGCCACCTCAGGACTAAACAGCTAACATTCCTGAATATTCGTGCAAAAAGAAAATAATTTTCTGTCCACCATTTTGGTAATAAATTAACTCATTCGTTAGAAATATAGTAGCGTCATATTTGATTGTTTTACTACCATACAAAGCAAACAATTGGTGTAGTGTTTTTTTTTTCTTTCAAGATATAATGAAACAGATTAATTTTTCTGGTACACTATCTTACAAAAAGAAGAATTAATGAAAATATGTGTTAGTATAGTTGATGTTTGTAATTTATGCTTTTTTGATAAAATGTGTTTTAGCATCGATAAAACGTCATTGTAAATGCTGTAAAATACTTACTGTAGATATCTATATGTCAATAATTTTGGTAACATTGGTTAATGTCCAACCTTCTATGCGTGTGCCTAATATGACGTAGTAGCTTATTAGATATAATGTACAGACTTTAAAGGTTAAAGTGAGCACTTTTCACGCCTTCCAGTCAGTTTTCATATTCCCACAATACGTTATATACGTAGCAATGTACGTAAATAAACATATCGTATATATTCCACATTACTAACAAGATAATTTGGGGAACCACAACATGACATATTTTTTATGAATATTCTTGACAAGAAGAGCTTATGAAGAGTACACTTTACCGTGAACATCCTGTCAAATGTTTCACATTGTGAAATATCTTTCGAAATTTCAGCTGAAAAAAATTATATGCTAGTTATTTATGATGGGCGTATGTTTTATACTTGTTTGCAAACCAGTTGTTGAAATCAGTTTTACGTAATGGTGGCATGATTGTTATATGGCCGTTACTGGACATGCTGTATATCTTACAACGTATTTTAACAACGTGAGAAGTTAAATAATGTGCATTGACACATGTATTTAAATATACAGATATATTTATGTGCTAGTGTTGGGTGTAATGTTCCCCCTCTTCCTGTATCTACTATTCTAAAGTGTTAGTGAAGAGATGTACTTCAGCTATGACGGATTTTAGCAAGCGTAGTAACTTGTTCGATCAATATCACGGATATTATTAAATATATATGACTAAAGTGAGCTTATACTCCTAAATTTACAATCATTGTTTTCCTCGGGGAATGATATATAAAACCCAGGTATTCTAGCTGGCGCAAATATACGTCACTAACCGAAACAAGTTACTGAAGATCGTCCGTTAACGCTCACCGTTTCTCACGCTTAATTACCCCTGCAACCATTATCTTAATTAGTCATGCTTAATTAAAACCGCAGTAGGCTACAAACAAAAAAGATTAATGTTGTTTTTATACCTCTACTTCGTGAGTAAAATAGTTATTCCTTTTTTACACGTGACCACGATGAAAATTGCTTCAATGTTGGTTGTATTAAATACTTCGTCGTTTTATGTAAAGATCTCTAAATAGATTCTTTCTAGCGAGAACGAGCTTCATGAATGTAAAATAAAACTAATCTGGATCACGGGTAGTCTACTGTGAAAACATGATGGAGAAATACTCGATGTAGTTTATTGGGTAAGCTGAAGTTTATTGTGAAACTTACAATAAGAAACATGGTCAGATTGGTGTGCATTTAAATATTCGACAATTTATATTTTTGGTAGTTATGAAACAAATTCAAGATAATTAAAAAATTGTGTCAGAAAATGCCTGTGGTTCCTGGCGCTATTTCAAGAATAACATATTTAACTTCAAAACATTTATTAGCCTATAAAATACCATCGCTAAACAAGATAACTGTAAAAGCCAACTGTTCAGGATTTGTCATGGAAGAATGAAGACTACGAGTGTGATTTGAACTGCGTGCAGAAAGAATTAATTCTCTTATATGTTCTCAAATATTAACACTTAAACGTAGATAATAGTTTGAGCTTAAAAACCAATGAATTGGTATATTTCAGACGAGAATATGAGAAGTTGATCTATGACTCAGAAGTATTTGATCTCAGACACGGGTCGCCAATATTCTATGTAAGTTTGGTGTCTGATCACGAACTTTCAGCAGTTCGGATTTTCTGCCACATCAGCAGGGTTACTGTATATTTGACTGTCAAGAACGAAGCTGCACGCCCTATCTGCATGTACCAGAATAATGACACATTATGTAGCAGCTCTGACACTGCTACGACGTGTCTTAGCGTGTGTGGTTATCGTAGCAACTTAAGACTCTTGGACAGTTTTGCCTTAATTCATTCACGTTCAAAACAGCTCAACATCTGTCTCACAATATGATACTATTCTGCCTGTAGTTTTCAGCAGCCGTTCTCGCGAGCTACGAATGACGTATTAATAACATTTCTGCTAACTGTGTTGCTAATAAATGAAATAAAAATTTTAAAGCAATAAATTAAAACAATGATTTCCAAATCACACCGGAACGGTTTGTTATATTTTATTATAATTGTTATCAGTTTTTTTAAGAAAATAAGATTGTGTAGATAGACAGGTAGGACAAATTATGTTTAGTAATAAGAACAACTGCGGTCACATCATTTGTTATTTAGTTACCTGATTTTGTTGGTATTTTTATATGTATGTGAGGCTTTTTTCCTTGCCTAAGCTTTGTCAAAATGTTCTCGAGTTGGACACAGAGTAGGTCTCAAGACTGTAATAACTTGTAGAATGAAACATATGAAGCAAAGTGAACTTCCTGTAAAGACTATGTAAGCGAGGAAGTTTGGGCTGGTTCACTTTACTTCCGTTAGTTTCTCGACAGTCACTTGTTTATGTCTGAATATACGAGTGTGTTGCACCAAGTTCTCTAGCATTCACTCTTGAGAAAAATATAGGTTTCTGTAAACTTAGTCAGGTACTGCGTGGTTTGTCACAAACATTTCAAGTGACTGAAATTATTTCAATTCTTGACAAGGAAAAATAAATTAACGTATATTAACAGACCATATGATGCAAATCAAAATAAACATCGGATACCCTGTCACATATAACGAAATGTTTTGTATTTTAACGATAAATAAAAACTTGGAAAATTAAAACATATTTGTACGGAAATTACAAACCAACAAAATTAACTTTGTAAGGAAATTAATGAAAATATGCGGCAGTTATTCGTGATATGTTGCTGCTTTTATATTTGCGAGAGGTTTATTATTAATTTTCAGATAAATGTTTGTAATATTACAAAAACAAAGTGAACTGGTTGTTAAATATGAGTTTTGTATTCGACGTAAACAACGATAGTTAGGTTATTTTATAGAGGTCAGTAATTTTATTTACATGACTCACACTTGTTACATCCGGCAGGCATGTTCTGACTTCCAAGTGCAAATTGTTGCAGTGTTACAAATATATTCAAAGCCAAATCAAGAGCCACAATAATCTACATACGTGTGATATTTTAACTATATGACGTATGTTGAGGTACAGAACTGCAGGTTTTTAATTAATGGCCTTGATTATTTGACAGAACCAGTACAGTGAGCGCAAATGCAGCCTGTGTTATCAATTTTGCCGTCTTCAAATTCGCATCGCATGAAGGACGCGTTTACATTTTGTATTTTAGTGAATTTCTTGATTAGTATACTGGTACTAAATTGTTAATGAATTAGGTTGTTTTGTTTTTAATTTTAGTATGCAAGTATGTATACTTAATCATAACACATGACAACATTTTAATAAAACCACAAAAAATTACATTTACACGATGACCTGATGGAAGAGGGTTTTAACTCATTGTTAACTTTAGAGTGTACCGCGAAAATCAGGTGTACGTACAATATGTGTCAATTGTACTTCTCACTAACTTGCTGTTTGATTTATTTCTCAGTATACTCACACGATAACATTGACTTTTCTGTAAAGATATTACTTTTACACAATTATACTGACGTTATCAGCATATTGGCTGATCCAACAAGCCGTGTTGAGACATTTTGTCTCGTACAAATGTCGGTCGTGCTATAAGTCAGTACGCTTGGAACTTTGTGAGCGGATGTATATATATATATATATATATATATATATATATATATATATATATATATATACACACACATCTTAGTTAAATAAATGTTTACTTGGCACAATTCTGCATATTAAAAGGATTACACGTTTCTAAGTTTAGTATCTATTTTCTTAGAAATTAGTTACACCATAAACAATTTTTTAAAAGTATGTACAAGAATGTTGCCTTGTCCTTTAAAATGTCCAAGATAGTGGGCATTTTAATTTATTGATGGCAAAAATTAAGTATTCTTTGCGAGTGTAATTGCTATAGAGAGATTTGTGAATGTTTGATTACAGATACTATAATTATTATTTTGTAGGTAAGAATACAACGGTAATAATTTATTAGTCGATTAAAATTTCGACATTTCTTTTAAGACCAACTTTATAACTACTTAATTTTTACGTCATGGCTATTCTTAGATATTATAAATTTAAAGCATTAACAGTTTTACGAATGCTACAATAATGCCTGTCATCAGCGTACCATATGACGAATATACAATAAGTGATTTACTAAATACAAATTGAAATATGACTTCAGGACCAGTAAAAACTGTCTCGGTTTCGGCTGTAATACAACGTATCCTGAAACGATTATGGATGTGTACGGAATGCTTTACCCACTGAAAATGTCCCTGGCCGAGCATAAAACTTATAGAATAGATAGTTGGTTTAATTCCACACGCTGCACATGTCATGCACGTGATGACATTGTCCCATGTAACGGTTGGACATCTCCAGTTGCGATAACATGAATGTACTGATATCTACGACCGCGTATATATATATATATATATATATATATATATATATATATATATATATATATATATATATATACAGAGTGGCCAAGAATAAGTGTTACAAATTGATAGGGATGGTAGATGTGCATGTTTGGAACATATTTGATTAAGGAACCCATGTCCGGAAATGCATCCTTATACCTGCAATGGTGCACCAAAGTAACAGGGGTAGGC
>PNEQ01080002.1:0-32113 GCA_003012365.1 Medauroidea extradentata | reverse complement strand
TGAAGTACCAATCTTGTGTACAAAGAGGTTTTTAAATTAAAGTAAATATTATCAGTTACGAATAATACTCGCGAGCAAAGCCGCGGGGGACTGCTAGTATATATATATATATATATATATATATATATATATATATATATATATATATATATATATATATATATATATATATATATATATATATATATATATATATATACACGCATACACATACACATTTAACGAGTGTTTAAAAAGTGAAGTTTTAATGATTTGCTGTTACTTTACAACTAGCGCTTTATCTACTGGTGCATAAAACCGTCCAGTTATGGTGGAATCTCATACATTGTTTTAAGTTATACATTTACGAACACTGACATTTGCATAGAAATAACTGATTTATTACTATAGCGCCTACCTTGAAGCGCGCATCAAAAGAGCGTGTGAAAGAAATTTTGGTCAACGAATAAACACCGAGGTCTTCAGCACTGCTGATGGGGTGACATGAGGAGAGTATGGAGCGGCGCCGAAATGAAGGGGCCGGGAGAACGGGAAAGCCCCGAGAAAACCCGCCGACTAGTGGCATCGTCAAATAGGTGCACTCGTTTGTGGGCTAGATACATCCACTGAATTTTTGTGAAAACAATTTTGCACCAATATATTTGAATGCCTTACGTGCAAATTTGCAGCTCTGCTTCATGGTAGGAGATTGGGTGTTGTAACTCACGTGTCTTGGGACTGTATCCGCTAATCACAGACGCAGTAACCTTGTGATTCACACAGTTAAATCGCTGTCGCGTCTGCAATAACCACGAAGCAGAGCTGCATATGTGCCTGTAAGACATTGAAACAAGTTCGAGCGAAAAATGTTTCACCAAAAATTCTGTGGCTCTAGTGATCGCTATACAAGCAGAATATGTCAAAGGTTACTGTCGCGCCACTCAATAAAGTATCAATACTAAAACAGAACAAAATTAGGAAATCCATTCAGTGTGAAATCTGGGCTGGACTAAAATACAAGAACATTACAGTTTTTTGTCTAAAATTATTCGTTAAAAATTTAGAAGTGTTCGCGTCAGGCACTGAATATCCTAGATAAAGAATAACTAGAATGGTAACCAACTAATTCCCTTTAAAATCAAAACATAGACGAGGCTATCAGAAGCTAACATGGAAAATGTCTTAAATGTTTTAGCTAGCCATACAATATGTACAGTGCCTACCCACACCTACACTGTTAAAAATTTACGGAAATGTTTACAGAAAAGAACTGTAATTTTACGGAAGTGGTTTCTGTAATTTTTTGTTCATGGAAATTTGTCTGTATTGCCAGTTTATGGATGTTTGACCGAAACTTTCCATAAATGCATGGAAATGTGTTTCTACAATTGTAAAACATATTTTATTATGTTTCTTTAAAAAATGCTGGTATTACGATGACGCCTCGGAGCGACGAGCTATACAGCCATGGACTCGTATCGCGCATGGGCAAAGGGCCGAACAGCACTGTGACTAAGTTCTCGGAGGAAGCCACACACATCTCTTAATTCTCCTCGCTTCACCTATCCTGCAGTGGGCGGCCACATGTCACTACAAAGAACTTAAATCACGACTGGAAAAAAAAAATCGTACCTCTTCTCTGCATATCGCGCCAACGCATGCATTTTTTTTTTTAAAGTTTGGTAACCTCAAAGTTAGGGAGTTCGAATCATAGCAAATTCGAAAAACTTTTCGGGGTACTAAATAATATTATCAAGGTCTCGAGAAAACATAACAAATAATGGTATTTCTGGAAAATGTAGTGCCAGTTATATAAAGAAGTTAAATTTTTGTGAGGAAAACTGATAGTCCGTAATTTTACGGAGGATTCAATTATCAAGCAAAACTGAGTGTCCGTTATTTGACGAAGATTTCTCAATAATTATGTGCCTAGACTTTACTGTATTTTTTTTTTAACAGTGTAGCACTCATATCACAGTTCAGTGCGTAAATAGAACAGGCTTACCGTCCCAAATGCCTACTTAGTAATCATAAAGGGTTGTAATGTTTTAGCATAAATATTTCACGATCTTGAGAAATACTGTGGACATACCGCCATTGTAGCATTACGTTGTGCCAAAAGAAATCAGCCGAATTAACTAGCCATGGGCTAGCAACGATCAGACGTAACCAGTGTGATACAAGTTAACATATCTGAGGCGGCGTTTACAAAAGCTCACGAGGGTAGGGTAGGTAAGCCAATATTTCAGTTTAATAAGAGGGATGTGTACCGGTTTCAGATTTCCGCGTTTGTCACGTACGAACAGCGAAGCTATAAGAGCCAGAGTACCACGCTCGACGAGAAGCAAATCGCCTCTATTCACAGCGTACCATACATTCACGATTTTCGTTGTACCTATGGAACTTTAAGCAGTGACCATAAATTTCAATATTGGATAGTATGAAGTAAAGGCCAATGCATGCATTTCGTTTTACACTTTTCAAAAATTGGTGGTATTTTCGGAGTCTTAAATAAAGCCGTTTTGAGAGGCCTGGAAATCATATTTCTAACAAGTGTGCTGAGTTTTCAAAAATATAGAAGCGTATTTTCAAGTGTGTTTTCTTGTCGTAGATGTATGAAATGATTTAAGTGGTTTCGTGTAAAAGAGAATACGCATGACACGCTACAATACCGTTCATGCACAGGGCGGGGACTTCTCTGAAGGTGTTCGAAAAGTTACCTTAATGAAGTTTACCCGTGATCAAATGTTCCTCCACTTACATCTCGAGCAGAGCAAGCGGCAGTTAGCAGACGAAAACCACCATTTGGAGCGAAGCGAGAAGTGTTAACAGTAACAGCCACAACAATGTGAAGCTGAAACATGCACGGAACGAACAGCCTGTACAATTTAAATAAAATAACGTGCGAACAATGTTGTGCAAACGTAGACATTTAACAGGTATTAATTATACGTGTGTTTTTGTTCCCGCCAACTCAAAACCTTGAACAGCATTAAAGGTGTCCATGAAGATCCTTCTGATCCTCAAAACCTCGCCACGTAACTGAGAAGACCTGCCGTACTCCAGCTCGTGGGCTTTTGATTTGAAAACACCTGTAGAGAATGAAGCGGAAGAACACAGATATACTTTTTCTATATGGTTGCTGCTAATTTGACGATCGCTAGACTAGTCAAGCGTAGACGAGAGAATTTAGCCAGCGCCTTTAAAAAATAAAAAATAAAAAAAACGTCAATCAGTATCTTAGCACCATCAGTGATTCGACGTGTAATAAAATATTTTTTGTGTAGTGACTGACACAGTAAATGCGCGGTGTGTGTGCGTATGCTAGCGCACACACAAAAACATGTATATGTTGGAAAAACAACATTAGTTGTCAATCTAGTAAACCCAAGTTAAGTTGTAGGTCAAACTATAATAATAAAAGCGTGTTACAATTTTTTAGTATGAACTGACGAACTGGATGAGAACATAAGGTCAAGAATACGAAATTATAGTATTGTTATTGGTTCTTAATATGTGTGAGAAATTCAGAATAATTGGGACGTCTGAAAGTGGGTTAAAATAGACTTGAAAGATTCCATTACGCCCATACATGCATACATACAGGCCAATCTAATAAAAGAGTGTTAAAAATGTGGCGACGTTCGGTTTCTAATTTACGCCCGTTCTACTACTTGAGCGCTTTATCTAAACGGAGCACACAATGACAAACTTAGTTCCCCGACGCTGTAATTGAACAAGCGGTCGTCTGTTTCAAAAATAGCTGCAGTGCACATTCGCGGCACGTCCGGCAGTCAACGACGACCTTCAAACTGTTCAACCTCTACCTCGGATTGAACAATCACGACCAGAACTATAGGCTCTTCACTGTAGAGGGAGAAGTGAATAAAGGATTCAATGATGTACAAAATTCAGCACTAGGCCGGTTTACAATTTGCCGTGCGTTATGGTTACACTACATAAAATCGTTAAAAATAATAATAATAATAAACACAACTACATTTCACACAAAAACGAATAACAAAAAGAAAAAAGACTGAAGTAACTGTGATAAAACAGTTGTACCTATTAGAAGTTCTTATTAATAACATAAAATGAATTTCCATAACTGGTATACAGTAGTCGACTGTCAAATATCTACTGGATTTTTTTACAAGGCAAAAACTATAATTTTAAAACCAATGACGTATTTGTTTGATTATAAGGTTTATTACATTCTGTTAGAGGAATGTTATCGACTAATTCCTATAATGAGGCGTAATATTTCAGAAGCAAATGTATGGTTTTAAATCTTGCAATTGAGTATTTTCAAAAATGACTGCCGGTGAATGTGGATATAACAGGTGACATCCAAGGTTGGGCATCTGTTGCAAAACAAATATACCAAAGTAGAGATTGTTAAAGTATATAATACGTGGCATCAAACGTAAAAAAGTAAACACAGTTGCAAGAGACACACCTGGAGTTGAGCCATGTGAAAACTGAATAATATTTTATACATTCATCTTTTTGTGTTTCGTGAATTGGAACGAAGCCCCTTAATTTCTGAATAATGTACACACAAATGAACAAATTCCATTTTGTGGAAAACAATGGATTTGGGTCCTTCTTTAAATGACCGAATCAGCTAACTTATACAACGTACTCTCCTTCGTGATACTAAGGATTTTAACTACAGTGCGAGAAATATGCTAAACATTTAAATTGTGATCTTATATGTCATACATTGGCCACTTACTGCCGAAACTATACACACGTGCTCTCTGTGTATAGAACCTTCTTAATTTCGTGAGTCAATATCGTGGTTTATCACAATATTAAGGTATATCACGATATACGGTCGGTTTACCTTCCGCCAATAGTAAATATAAACATGTTCGAACTAATGAGTTCGCTGATGTTCGTGTTCAGCGTCCTGTCGAAATTAAGAGCCTCGAGAGGCGTTTACAATAAAGATACCAAGTAGAGTGAGGTTAAGTGACGTAAACCTGGTTTTGTCGATAAGCAGATAATATCTAAGCGACTACACACAGCTGGTGAATTTAATACGGCGGGAATCCAAACAATAAAAACGCTTGTTGCATATTTTACTAAATGCGACCATAGCAACACGTTTTCTACACGTTATTTACTTATATTGCACATGACCTTCGTTTCACACTTCAATATTTTTAATACTGCACATTCAGTTTCACCTCGTAATGGTAGTGGTTATATCTACTGTCTGTTTACATTTTTTTTCGCCCATCAACCGGTTTCGTCTGCTTGCCGACCGAATAAGTTTTTTTTCAACAACAATACAGTAATTATTTTTAAACGTACAATTCGACCCAAAGGGCTGAGAACCGCAGGCCGCCGAGCCTACACGGCAGGTAGGAGTTTATTCGAAAAAAGCTCTACGTTCGAGACTGATGTCTGCTTATAGATGACATTTAAAGAACGTGTGTGTATCCATTTACAATTCTCCAGTGATTTTCTCAGCTTATATTCTTGCGGTAGAAAACGACGGAAACCGGTATTATGCTGAAGTATGAACAATAAGAATAAAGAGCGCTCTTCTCCAAGAATGTCACAAGATGTTAGATAATCTCCAGTTATCTATCCACAGCAATGTAGTTCGTGCAGAACGAAGTTGAAATACAGACGAAATGTCACATCTACGCAAAAGAAATTGTGGCATTTGACTTGATCGTCCTTACTGTGTGGAAGGAATGGTGGATAAAAACTGTCCTCCAGAATGTAATGTCAAGATCTTCCATGCATATCTAAGAAACCACCAATATAATTTGAACAGGGTTTGACAGATGTGCTGAAACGCTTCTAAGTTGGGAAAGATAAGATTCCCTCACCAAAATGCGATTGTGGAGCTGAAAGGCAAACAGTCCTGCACACAGTGTACGAGCACCCCAAGCACGCTTGCATAGGAACTAGGGATGGGATTTTCGATCCATAGATTCCTCGATTTCCCTGATTCTTGATGGTATCGAAAGAATCTATAATCGAGTAAAACTATATTTCTTTGAATTTAGATTCTTTCGATGTTCTTATTTATTTTTTTGATAAGATATGTCCGTTGGGATAGGCATATTTAATTTATTTATTGCGTAAAGTGTTTTAAGTTTTACGTCTTTCACGAGGCAATATTTTTGCGACTCTGAGACCACAGCAACTTAAATTGCCGTACATATTTCCTAAGGCACTAACCTTGAAGGAAAATTACAGTCTGTAATAACAATAGTAATAAACTGGCGTAAAAAGTTTTTTTTAACTCTACATTTCAATCGCGACAGATTTTGAAATTCGTAACAAAAAAAATTATTTGTCAGTTGGTAATTCCTAGACACGTATGTTCTTAATGACTAACCTTGACGACTCATCGCTTAAATAAATAAACCACTTTTGCCGGCCACTGATGCAGTAAGTATACTAAAATATACTTGCAATTTACTAAATTAACATTAAAATTAACCATTCTTTTTAATACATGTAGTGTGATACGTTTTGTTCTCGTGCGTTACAAAATGACGTGGTACCAAAAGACAAAAACAAACAAAAAAACTAGACAAAATAATATTAACCAAAAAGTTGAGTGCAGCAACAAAATTTTATGTGTGAACAATTTCGATTAGCAAGTACGGAAATCAAACATAATAATTTAAATAAAGTCATTGTATATTATTATCATCTTCGGCTTAATTTATTTCATGAAGTGCCGCTATTTAAAATTTACATTTCTCATAACTTCTTAGAATCGAAGAATCGAGGAAATTATGGCTGGAATCGAGTATCAAGAATCGAAAGAAAAATGGAATCGTCCCATCTCTAGTACGGACAAGAACATACACGAAGAGTGTAAGTCTCGATGTGAAACTCGGAATTTTTTCTGGCCGCTCGATTCAGTCATGTCGACAGTCCCACCATAATAGTTGCCCAGGCTGATGTGAAGTCACGGTTATACGGCGAACATATCTGGACGTCCTGGTGCATCTTGGCCTAGTGACCCTGGTGGCGATATGGCGCAGACAGACCTTATCGGTAGAGACATGAACTTTTCGCGAAAAGAATTTTGCCCCACTTTGTTCCAGTGCCTTATGTGCACATCTGCAGTTCTGCTTCATAGATATTGGCAGCGTGCATTTGAACTGTGACGTTTCTCATTTGACTGTACCAATCACAATAAGGTTACTGTAACACCACACGTCTATGATTTGCGTGTAAAACCCCACGACACACGAATGTCAAAACATCCACTATTTCAGGCGGCCTGCTTGTCACGGTCTAGCTGTCTATGTGTGAACCAGGATGGATGGTCCGTAACAACATGTATGCCATACGATCAAAGTAAAGTAAATAAAGAGGTGTGAACACTCTGAAGAGCATCAATGGTAAAGTTGAGGCTGTGATGTTGCGCCTGTCGCTCAGGAGAATACTGATTTATCCCGCTCCGGTTATTATCTTTCTATACCACGTGATAAGGAAAGATCGAATTTACTGATTCAAGTACTTAGTTAAGCGTTGCAAAATATGGGAACGCGTTCTTTGACTTACTGAAATTTCTGTGCAATCCTTCGAAATACATAGTTTAAGTTTCGCATCCTAGGAAGACATGTGTTTAATTCAACTTTATTATGGCTAGTTTGTACACAGTTCCCAGTTGCGTACGTAGTATTACATAAGGGCGTAAATATATACCGACTAATTTTCCTTGAGTTATTGTTTTATCTCACATGGGCGTTGCGATAGGGACAACCTAAATTTAAACAATCTTTCTTACTTTTGTGCCTGCTGGACAAGGAGGAATGAATAACGAGCATCAGGTTTATATTGTTCTGAGCGTCCACTGAATAAGGGCGAACCACCACGGCGTCAGCGGGAGCGACGGTTGTTGTGGCAATAAGGTTCGACAAGGCCTATAAAAGCGATGTCACCTCAAGGGAGGGAGCCGAAGTCGTCGTCGCAGTCACTATCCAGAGAACCTGTGCCTCTACACGTCGTCGGGCCGAGAAGGCTTGATGATGAGGGGAGTGGTCAGCCATCTCACGCTCCGGGTTTCTTATCATGCACTCTCTTCCCAAATTAGACCCAACAGAACTAGTGTAAATATTGGAGTAAGGGATCTCTCTCCAGCCAGTGAGGCCTGCTATAAGTTGTTGTAAATGAGTAACTGGTAGAGACCCAGAAATTTCCTGAATTCATTCGAGAAGTCATTAGATTTGAAACTCCTGTAGACACTAATTACATTCGCTATTGGGTCACTGTTACTGAAACTCTTCCTTGAGGGGTGAGAACCAATAGCAGAGCTGTATGAAAACACTCGGAGACTGCCGCGCTACCTTGTCATGTATACAACTGGCCACTCACTGGAGCAGCAGCCAATATACAAATAGCTGAAGACAGAGTATACATAGGACTGTGGAGTCTAGCCTGCTGGTTGGATTAACCCGTGAAATTTATGGGTCTCTAGCAAATGGTTAAAGCCCTGTATATATATATTGATTGATGGTTGGAACAAATAAGAGTTTGTGGTTTGTAGAGATTGCCAACCATTATTGAGTTGCAACCCGACCCCTTTTGTGTGACTGGAGTTCAAGTCCCAGCAATACGCGACCTGAACGACATAATCTTTGTTGACCATCGTAAGCCAATGCCAGTCGGGCATGTCACTGTGGCGTGTGCTTAGAAAACGAAAAAGGAGTGGAGGGGGTTAAGGAAAACCTTCCCACGTCTTTAATTATGCATACAGCGTAGTCGTTTACTATTCTTCACCCGTTATTCATTACTACCTGTCACGCTTACACAAGCAGCCGGGAGACATGCCAGGAGCCCGCCGCCGCGTACAGCGACACAACACGTGCACATCCACACAAGTATATTATTTCTTTATGAGAAATTATTTTATAATTATCCTAAAAAAACAAGTAGAAATTCAAAATCGGTTTTACTTTGCGAAAGGCGATCGCCGCTTCATGACATATTTTTCCAGCCTCCAAGATAAAAGGTGTGCGAGAGCACGTTCAAATGGGGGGAAATTCATAATTTTATGTATGTATGAAATATAGTTAGTTTTGTACACCATGTTACTTTACAGTACATTATCATCTATAAAAAATTAACAACCAGTTTTCCCATAGTTACATTTAAAAGCCAAGATTGGCGTGATTTTACTTTATGAACAATGCCAAAACTAATAAAGACACTGAAACGGAATAATTGACATTTATAGTACATGCCACGGGCTACACATTAAAGTATATAAAATCCCTTTACAAAATATAGTTTTATTCAAAAAAAATTTTAGTTCAGAATGTTGCTACTCCGAGTTATTTTTTAATACAAATTGTTTTTTTTTTTTTTTTTTTTTTTTTACATTCTTCAGGCCGCAGCTCGTGACGTGTAGTTACATTGTGAATTATTATATCGTGCCACTATGTTTACTGGTTTCCGCGGTGGTCATGAAGTAATAACTAGAGACATGCAATATTCGCGTTATTTTCTGACAGCTGACTAGACTTCAAGTGACTATAGGCTCGTTCGACGTCTCCCGCTGGCCGATATTGTCGTGACTTGTCGCGGAGAATGCTTACACGGTAGAGATGATGTTGTTTGTTAAGGTACCTATAGGTAGACGCCAGACAATTTCGCGGATTCAATTACCCACATGCTAGAATTCATTGTGCTATGCATTTTCAAGCCCGTCTATTCGTTAATTGCCTGTTGTTCCACTGAGTAGCAGCTAGTTGACAAATGGTCGGGGCTTGAGTATGCACAGGACTGGGCATTGAATTCGGGAAATTTTCCTGCCCATACCTATAGGTTAATGAATCAGCGAATTTTTCAGGTATCTAGACTTACACTGAAAACTAGACAACAGTCAATTTTTCCCGCGAAAAATCCGCGTTCCTAAGAACGGGTGTGTCGAAAATAATGTAAAAATACATTATTGCTATCATGACAATGAGAGATTTAATATGAAATAATGAACACTTCTACTAAATACCTGCACGGGTCAATACCAGATTCGGTAAATATCAAGTTTAGCTACTCATCGTATACTGGCCAAACCACTGTTTTTTAGGTTAAGTTGGTTTAAGTTAGTTTAGGTTACGTTAGGTAACCTAACCAGACCTAATCTTACATTAGGTTAGGGTAAAGTTAGGTTACCTAACCTAACAACCTAACCTAAATTAACCTAAAAAACCTAACCTAACAAAAACATTTTTTTACGTAGGACTACTTAGAACGTCACCAGCAACATTTTTCATTAATAAACTATATATCTAAAATCAATAGTTTGGCTACACGATGAGTAGCTGAACTTGGTATTTACCCCAGATTCTTGCAAATCAAAAATTTTCTGCGAGATATTAGTTCGTGTGTAATGTTTTCGAACATCACTGTTTTGATGTTTTTGTGTGAGAGTTTGCATAAGAAAGAGTAAATCACGAGTCACGTGAAGAGGCGTTGACGCAACACGTGGACAAATTGAAAACACATCACCACCTTTTTTTAAAAGCTATCACTACATGCCTGAAAAATTCGCGTTTTCATTTGGGCACAAGCTTGAATTCCATCAACTGTAAGTTTGTGTCACTTTCGCAATTGGTCTTCGACTTATTTGAAACCTCCTGGAAGTCTCTGAATCAATAATGGAAATGTAACTAATACAGACATATCCTTTTAACAGCAATCAGTTAATGAGCATCTGTTGTCTGCTTCAGTTCACAAATATTCTTGCAGGCTAGCCTACAGGGCAGTGAACTCTAGCTATCACGACACTAGACAAATCATACTTCGTTCTGTATCAGCCTGTACTTTTACAGCACATTAAATCCAATCTAGTGACTTAATTTAACTAGACAAGCACGTATGCAGAAAGCTTACCGCAGGCTTCGAGGACCATATAAAGTCGTAATTTTGTATTAGTATGAAACAGTGTTATTTTTGCTGACTTCACATGGGAGTTCATTTTCCTCTTACAAAAAAAGC
Source organism: Medauroidea extradentata (assembly GCA_003012365.1). Classification (NCBI taxonomy): domain Eukaryota; kingdom Metazoa; phylum Arthropoda; class Insecta; order Phasmatodea; family Phasmatidae; genus Medauroidea; species Medauroidea extradentata. The sequence goes on along the minus strand of PNEQ01080002.1, from coordinate 21,148 downwards.
TCAGTCAGTTCTGCCATAATGACCCTTCAAAGCCAAAACTTGCATGTTTTTCGTTCTTATAAGCCACAAACATAAAGAAATTAAAAAAAAACGATCAAACTTTTTGTCACGGACTACTACTTGATATGTTTTAAAGTCCATAATACATATTTCTGTGTTTGGAAAAAAAAATCCGAAATTTTGAATTGTTTTGCCCTCTTTCTAGTTTTTTTAATACAAATATTTTTATAGTGGATTTTAACTATGTCAAGCAGTGGCTCACGACATGTAGTTTCAATGTGGATTTAATTATATAATTGAGTTAATTGGTTTTTGCGGCTCATAAGAACAGAAACATGCAAATTTTGACACAGAAGTGCTGATTTTTTTTGTTCGGTAAATATACTCCCAAATTAAGTCTACATAACTAACACTATTTCATACAAATATTAAATTATAATTTTTCCTCACTTTGACACACTTAAAGGGCCTCCCTAGATTTCCTGCGTTTGTGGGTGTAAGGCAGGAGCAGTAAGGTTGCCGGTGACCGACGTATGTAATGTATTATCGCCTCTACGTGCAAGCTTGGCGTACAGTGCTTTAAGCGGTGACTGCATTATTTTATTTGAGGCTAGCAGAGTTCAAAGTCTAAGGCTTGTTTCAATTGTTATGCTTTTTGAATCCGGTTGTTGTTTATACGCACACGGCAGTCTGAAAAAACACATTTTTGGCCATTATGAGAGGTCTGAAAATGATGGTTTAAATTAACATGCTTAATATGTAAAACTATAGGGATACAGTTTGAAGTGCGTGTTATTTTCGTAGATATACAAATATAATGCGCGTTTAGTAGTTTCGGCAATAAAATTATCAAGAGCAGGTAGGGAGGCCCCTTAACATCTCGCGGGCAGCGAGATCACTAGAGGTGGTTTAAAAACAAATATGTACAATACAAACTAGGAAAAGTGTCGCCCATGGCATTTGTTAAAGAGACATCCCGGTACTCGGCTGCAGTGATTCTAGGGACCCTTGTTTAGCCTCACTTTGTTACCGTGCCTTACGTGCACATCTGTAGTTCTGCTTCGTGGTCAGCGATTGGATATTTTAACTGCCACGAGCCTTGGGAATCTACCGGCAAATCACAGACGTGTGGTGTTGCAGGAAAGTTTTTGCAATTGGATCAGTCAAATGAGATACGGCTCTTCACACGGACACGGTGCTAATAACTATGAAGTAAAATTGCAGATGTGCACGTACGGCACTGAAACAAACTGCGGCAAAATTCTTTTCGCGAAAAAAAAAAGGGGGTCCCTAGTGATTACGGGAAACCAAGACAGGATTTTCCGAGCCCGGGGTTGCCCTCCGGAACAAGTCCAACCTGTTACCGTTCGCGTCAGAGACCAACATATCGTCATAGTCACAACAATATCTCCTATTTAAATTTTTGAAACACACATTATACAGTAAGACTCTTGTGTTGGCCTACATTATAACCAATCCCCTTGAGCATAGCTCTAGGTGAGGATCTTGTGCTTAATCACTCACATAGAAAGCAGATGCGGACAGTTGTAATTCGTAGAACATAAACAGAATAAGTTTATAATGTTGTAAAATCAAAATAATTGGTAGTATTAATAGTAAGACAGGTGCACTTACATACATTCATATTTAGTTTGCAGTTGCTACGGATACTGCGTGGCAATCTCTACGGAATTACCAACGCCTCTTATGTGTAAAACGTACCCACGAAGAAAAAAGTAGACATATAAAAGCTTCCATTTGTAGGGTTTTAAATATTTGGTACGACAAAAACTCTTATGTGTGCGTACACATAGGAGATGTGGCAACGACGATATGGTACACCTCAGCGGTCCGGAAGATGTAGTAGTGTCGTCAAAACCGCGACCTCACGAGGATAAGTGACACGTGCTAACCGCGTGGCCAAACATGCTCCGTATACACCTCATGCTTGTGCAGGTCGTTAGCGGTGCGTGCTAGGGTCATTGACGGTCCCGAGGATGGCGACGACACGAACTAACGTGTCCCGCTAACGACCACCAGCGAGCATCGAACAATCGCCCGTAGTTTATCGCCCACAACCTGGCCAGGCTATTAACGGTACGCTCATACACCCGCTATAGCCAACGTAGCAAACCACATGCAGACACACGCGTGCAAATTGCGACGTGAACTATTTTGGTCAGGCGAACGAATGCGTCCATCTGGAGGGAACTATGTTCAAAAATATTATTTAAAAAGTTTCTTTCGGATTTCCACAAAAAATATTCAAATGTTTTGACGTTAATTTTATATATAACTCCGTCGAGCCAACAAATTTTAACGGTAAAATCGCTCATTTAAATTTATAGGTTTTTAAAGGACAATGTATACAAAAAACTAAACAGAACCACCACAGAATATATTTTGACAAATTGACGAATTTATGGTAGCCAACTTCTGACGCCCAAATGAATCTCTGGTTCTCGTGAAACAGATTATAATACAGGAATTCGCCACTGTGGTGACGTACAAGTTAATTTATTTTTGTATTTACTGGGCTTTACGTCTTGTCAACAGCGAGGTCATTATATACGGTCGCTAAGAAAGATACACTGGGACAGTATTTATGAAAGACTTCAGCCATGGACTGTGATAGTGAACAATGACCACCATTCGTATGGAGCGATTTCGGGAAATCATGGGAAACCGAAAACGGGAGGCTGGGGCGAAGGATCGAATCCGGGTCCTCCCGAATTGAAGTGCAGCATGTTACCATTGCGCCACCTGGCTCGATTGGTTAACTTTTTGGGAAAATGCGTTATCTATAGTTATTTTTTTATGCTACACACAACATTCTTAGCATAGCACCCTTTGAACGAATGACGCTAACATCAAAGACCGTAGGACATGTGTCCCGCCTGTAAACGTCCCGGGCATAAGAGTTGAAGGGTGGGGGATCTTCAAAAGCAATGCTGAAAAAAAAAAAAAAAAAAAAACACCCAGGCACATCTGCTTAGATGAGGAAGGATAAAAAGAGTAGGAACTCGGCGACAAGTGTGACGCGTTAACTAGCGCAGTAACGACGTCACTGCGAAGCGTTGACACGCGAGATAACGACAACTTGGCCTATACGACGTTCGAAGTCGAGACAAGGTCGGGGCGGATGTTGCACGGCGTATCGGCGTCGTCAGAGACTATGCTGAGTTTAACCGAGGATAGATAATGGACGACTTGAAGTGCACGCCTTCTGACGTCTCACCGCAGGGGAAAAGTACTGTGGGAAACAAAGCTTGTTTACAAACATGCTGATTTGTTAGCTGGTAATTGCAAAAAGCAAATATGTTGCGCATTCATACATTTGCACGCAATGATAAAAATAATAGTTTCAATTTCATGGTTAAGATACGCAAGTACATAAGATTAATGTTTACCTGAAAAAGCGGCAAATTCCAAACAAATAATTAATTTTCTTGACGTACATCTCATCCGGGACATGTGAAGCCAAACAGCTAAATGAAGGCTATGTTCGGCTGCGGTATCCATGGAGGTATGAATTGTTTCCCACACCAGACTGAAGCTCCGCCTCTTTTCAAGTCGTCCATTAAGTGCGCCGCCTACCACGCGCTAAAATGCGCTGCAGTGTGTTCGAAAATACGTTATATTTACGAATTTATGAGCCCATTGTGTCAAAAAAATCATTTCGAAGCCCCTCAAAATGGCTAAAAACCACTTTTCAACTTGTTAAATCTGAAAAACTACTCGCGAGATTCATGTGAAACTACTCTAGAAACACACACTGGAATTTACGTAAACCTTTCCGCCAATAAAAGAAGGGGTGGCCACTCAAAGTGTCAAGTCAATTTTGGCTATTAAATGACACCTTTTGTAGCAGGAGGCTACAATGAATGAAAAAGGTCTCCTTGTCGTAACACCTCCAAGTGGATGGTAAAAAAATTAATAAATGGAAAAATACGTAGGAAATGTGGAGCCTTACAGACAGGCAACAGGCGATACATAAAGGCCAAGTTATTGTAGTACATACAGCTTAACCTAATATTTTTAGAAGGAATCATTTAGGAAAGATTGCAACACACTCTCATTAACACCCTGTGGGTGCCAGGCGATAACCATCTGATGTAGTAAACATGCTACCCGTTTTATGAACCTACATAACATAAGTTCTAACGGGGACTGCGTACAAACGATAGCTAGCCGCAAATCGTCACAGCAAACAGACATTCGTTACACAGACACGAGACGTGGTCCGTCCAGCTATCACATGCCTACTAGGCATACAACATGGAGAATCTCACAATTCATTTCGCATATACACGTGTCATTGCCCCAGGGTCACTGTTCGCAATAAATGCAACCATTCTTTAAACGATGGTAAAAGAACTGTAGGCAAGACGGTAAGTTACGGCTTGATTATTATTTCTTCTCCACATAACGACGGGGGTAGGGGGTAAAGTAAAAACGATTTATAACATGACATTTACTACAAGGCAAACATTTATTATTAGAGACGTAATAACATTCAGGGCAAATTAAATGTTTAAACGTAATACTAGGAGCCGCAGTGGTCGAATGGTCAAGCTATTCGCTTCCCACCAAAGCGATCCGGGTACGATGGACGAAGCCGCTGGTCGGAGGGTTTTCTCGGGGATCTCCCGTTTTCCCCGCCCATTTATTCCGGCGCTGCTCCATACTAACATGTCACCCCTCACCAGAGCTAAAGTGAGTGAGTGAGAGATTTTTGGTCAGCTCTTAACATCGAGGTTATGAACAATAAAGGCTAGCAAAACGACTATTTCCTACGATCCGAGGAGATAGAACGTAGTATGAAATGTGCACAACAAAATTTATACTTACAAAATAACAAATCACGTCACGGCAGAAAATTTTAATCTCGGTTTTTATGGGAATAATGGATGTTTGGTGTGTTAGCTGCATCCAATATACGAAAACCATAAATCATCTGCGCTTTCTGTTAATGGAAATTTTGTTAGGCCTTGTGGACACGTCGTTATCGCTTCAAATCGATCGCACAAAACATTTATCGCAAGTGAATTAAAACCATCCTAAATCAGAGCTAACATCTGGACGTTACTCACAGCCTTTATTTCGTAGATGCCATATGAACGTAATAAATTCATAATCGACAAAAATGTGCTTTATAAAATACTATCCTGTCACCACAACACGACGCAGTAAAAAAAACTTCAGTTTAACCAAGACTTCAGGCAATTAAAAAGAAAAAAAAACTTGAAATGTAACCGGAGAAGGAGAGGGAAGTTCGTTGGTAATCGCGAGTGAGTGTGAGAGAATTTGGTCAGCTCTCAACTTCGAGGTCTTTAGCGCTGGTGAGGGGTGACATGAGGTGAGTATGGAGCAGCGCCGGAATGCACGGGCAGGGGAAACGGTAGATCCCCGAGGAAACCCGCCGACCAACGGCATCGTCAGGGCACGATACCTACATGCGAAGATCCGGGGACCGACCCCGTCGGGAATAGAAGCCAGATCGCCATGATCGGAGGCAAGTTCTTTAGCCACTGCGCAAACCGCGGCCCCATTACGAGTGTTTGTTTTACTTATTTCATGACTGTATAATACAAAGTTTGTCGTTACTTTACTCCTAAAATATGTAAATGCTTCAGCCTGACCTACCAAGCTCACTGGGCCCGAACACGTCCTTCTGTTGGCATTTTCTTTCATACGATCGACGGGTCCGCATTGTCCGCTTACATTGCCAGGAAACTCTTGCAGAAGTAACGCGTTTGTTGGAAGAATATAACGAGGACGACCCGGCAGTTAACGAGGATTTGTGAGAAGAGAGGAATTCCCAAGACGATGTGGAAGAATGTAACGGCGATTCAGAAATGGTGTGGAGACCGATGAACAAGATACGGGAAACGTTTTTTGGGAAAATTTAAAATTACCTCTTGGAAAGTAAATCCGTCCAGAAAAAGTGGTAGTAGGTGAACGCATACTGTCTCATCTTCCTTGAGTCATAGGTCGAGATAGGAAACTTTCGCGAATTCAATGACCTGCGTGCTAGAATCAACCATGCTATTCATACTCAAACCCCGACCATTTGTCCATTAGTTGCTACTGAATGGAACAGCTGACAATGAACGAATAGACGGGGCTCGAGTATGCATAGACAATGGACCTGCGGGTCATTGAATTCGCAAAATTTTCCTATTCCTAGTCATAGGACATTCTAAGAACGCCCGAATTACAGCCGATTGTTGGAATACTTCATTCACTGGCGATATTTTGGTCATGATCGTTAGATACACAAAACAGTATACGTAATCAACGAAGCACAAATTTTCCAGAGAATGGGACATCGCACCCGTAGATATAATTGAATTGAGGGAAATAACTGGTTTGTTGTATCTAGTAGGAGCTCCTAGAAGCAGCCATAAAAGTTTGGAGGAACTTTACCAATAAAATGGTGATGACGTTGAAAAATTTGGCTTCGTAACAGTTCAAGACCCTGATATGTTGCCTTCGTTTTAAAAGCCATACTGTCATGGCAGACCGAAAAGAATTCGACCGTCTAGGTAAAGTTCGTGACGTGTTCGAAAAATTTGTGGAAAACCGTCAAAAGAGTTACACAATCGACGAAATTATTTTTTGACTTCCGAAGAAGGCATTCATTTCGGCAGTGCATACCATCGAAACCGAATAAGTATGGCATAAAAGATTTTGCCCTTGTTGGTGCAAGTGTGTTTTACACACTGAACATGGACATTTATACTAGGAAACCGTATCAAACGTTTTCCGTGTTAGCAATAAGCCTGGTGAAGTAGTGAAAAAAATGGATAAACCATTATTTGGATCTGGTCGAAATATAACGGCAGATAATTGGTTCACTGATATAGATCTAATCAATGATTGAGAAAGAAGCTGTCCTATGTCGGAACTGTGCGAAAAAGTAACAGACAATGTCCTGAGCAATTTCTTTTGGTAAAAGGAAAGAAACAATGCACTTTCGGCTTTAGTGAAGGGAAGACTTAGAAATAATATCTCGAAAGCAAACAAGGACGTGATTATGGTGTCTTCCCTTCATTATAATGTTGTCGATCATGAATTTGGAGAAAAAAAAAACAAAGATAAACACATTCTATAATTCCACCAAAATTGGCGTGGATACTACTCACACATGAGTCCAAATTTTAGTGCTGGCTAATGATAATGTTTTTCGCAATGTTCAATGTGAGTGGTATCAGTTATCAAGTAATTTACCTCGGCAATCAACTGGAACAAGGTCGCAAAAGATGTCTCTTGAAAATACTAGCCCGTTGGAATCTCCACCAAATGCGGCTGAAAAGGTATCTTCCCATCAAAGATGTTCAGAAACTTTAATCCCTCTATCCCGTAAAAGACGAGGTTTCAGAAGGATGACAAATTATGACAGCAAAAAATGGCATAATACAATCTGCTTGGATCAAGCAAATATAATTTTCAAAATATGATGTTCCATGTGCAAATGCCCTTCTGACGAATTTTAGTTGAATAACCTTGACAGCGAAAGAATCTCGCAATTTGAAATCTAAACTACAATGTGACTTGGTATAAAAAGTTTCATTTAATTAAATGTAACTGTAAATCGTAGATTTTCTGACTTATTCAAAATCACCATCTTAACCCTGCACTACAATGTGACACTTTTACGAAAGTTAGTTTAATGTGTTGCCCTGGCAATTAAAGTCAATTTAGCGGCGGATTGTAACTTTTTAAAAATTGCTTTCTGAAAAATAAATTTCATCCTTTTCTTTGTTTAAATACCCTCCAGACGACAGTGAATACTTACAAATACCAAGATGAAATATGTGTGCTTAAATTTATGATAATTATACTCTTGGGCGCATTGAGTTCGCTGGATACAATATAGCCGTACGAGGTATTCCAAATGCTTATCACAAAGCGCGGGTAGCATTGTCCAATAGCCTGATATTTGGTGGAGCAAACGGAAATTTGAAACCCTGTAGCCCTTCTGTTGTTTCACAGGTCTGCATATCTCGAACGAAGGGGCTGAGGGAGAGGAAGTTTTTCGGCTCAAATTTGTTTTCGGCTCAAATTTGTTGATGCATCAAGCAAACGCATTTAAATCATATATGGGGGAAAATATTCTTTCAAATAAACTATAGGATACGAACGAAGGAGATAGGTTTTTTTTTTCCCCGATACATAGAGTAGGTTATTTTCTGAGGGTTATAGCATTTGACTTTTGGAAATAGCACATTAGTAAGAATGTGAACGTGATTTTGAAAAAAAAAAAAAAAAATGTATTCCTAGTTGCATCTTTCCTTAATCGCAAACTTTAATCTAATGATTTTGCATAAGCTTCATCTCTATTTGTTTTCGCATTAGCCCATAAAACAGCTCGAAATAATGCCCTTTATCGCCCTCATAAGGCCGTTCACGTCACAGAAATACAAAATTTTATATTTGTAAGACATAGTGTTAGTTTTATAGACGATACTAGTGACTAAATTTTACCACCTGTAAAATTTTTTTATCGTATTACGAGTAAAAAGAAATAATAAAAACAAATTAACTTACTCGAATGAAATAATTTAAATTTGCATTAGATATTATGGGATTATATGCTGAAAGAATTAAAAACACCCAATGAATTTCCTTTTTTTCATTGTATCGTACAAGCATAAAATTATACATTTTTGCCACGTGAATAACCTTAAAGAGTGAAACTTCAAAACAACAACCTTTGGTAATAGCTAACATAAGCCAACTTTGTGAAACATTCGCCCAGAATGAGCACTTGTTAAGCGTAATCTTTTTGCACCGCAATTAAATATGCAAGATTCCGGAGACAGCGATTGTTCTCCAGAAATAAGTTGCTCGGGAAAAGTTATTGCTCGTAAAGTTGGTATAAAATCTATCGGCAAAGGTAGCTGTTATTTTTAATTTTTTTTTTTTTTCAAACTGGCCTCGAGAAACACAGAATTTCAAAGTGATGCTTTTAGTATTGAATTATGTCCCACTATCTCGTATGTTCTGCGATGCATAGATATGTGTGTGTAGCTGGTCTGGCCTGAGTCCAGCATCACGTGGGAACTGAGGGGAGGGGGCGATACGATTCCTCGGGCCAGCAATCGATACCGCGGCACTGCGGAGGGGAGACGGGTCGCAGTGGGAACGGCCCGGCCCGGGGGCGGCGGGGCTTCGGCCCCCGGGGGCGGACGTCACGTGGGGGGACTTCACCGGTCGTGCCACGTGTACCCCGTGTCGTTAATTATACAGCATGTCCAGAAACGGCCGTATAATTAGTACAGCACGCGAATCCTGGGATGAATTACAGACGAAAATATCAGTAGCAAAATATGCGAAGGCATTTCATGTGCAAAATGTGGCACTATTGCAATCTACTGACACATTAAAATTTTTAACACCTACTTTTCTGAATATCATATCGATGGCCCAGTTCAAAAGAGAAACCACTAAATATTTTCAGTTTTCAGTAAAACGTATATATAGAAAGATTTCCGTTTCGCCGAAAATCTGTTAACTGACTGTTAATTTGAAGCAAAATCACAGAGGCAAATGTTTACGGTGTTACGTCTGCCTTTGCTGAAATCATCACACTGAGACATATAATTTCTAGAACTTTACTGGCAATCAGAATAAATTGCCATGTTACTTAAAACAAGGAAATTTACGTGTTGGTTGACATTTCAACTTAGTAGAGTGCATCTCTGTCTGTGTGTTGGTGAGCCAAACTCAAAAATGAAATTTTTTGAGTTGTTCCCCTTTAGAACTGGGTCATCGATAGAGACCCTGGTTTTCCACGAAAAGAATTTTGCCCCACTTTGTTTCAGTGCACATCTGCAGTTCTGCTTCGTCATCAGTGATTGGGTATTTTAACTCTCTCGAGCCTTGGGCTTCTTATTGTAATTGGCTCAGACAAATGATATACGGCTCTTCACATAGACAAACTGCCAATAATCATGAGGCAAAATTGCAGATGTGAACGTACGGCACTGAAACAAAGTGGAGCAAAATTCTTTTCGTGACAAACCAGGGTCCCTAGTCATCGATATTATGAGCGGTCCACATATTATTTCTACGTTTACTCGACGTAACATACACAAAATAATACATTGGCATGTAGGATAAGAGGTGACTTTCTCAGTGCAATGTTCCCACATTGTACGCGTAAAATAACACTGTAAAAATATTTGGCCACTATTTTCTTCTTCCATATAGCTCAGCATTTGCGTAGTGTATATTATAAGGTCGTTTCTGAGCATCATGTAAAGTGCGGTTTGATCGTTAGAGGAGTTCTTTACAAAATCGCATAGCCTAGTCTAATAATGACAATAAAATTTAATTTGGCCTCAGACGTAATGGGCACTGCGTAACCCACAGTTCTGACGTGAGGAAAAAGAGAGACATATCTTAAATTATATCCGGTGGTCACCACCACGATACCACTTTCAGAGAAAATCCAATTTCAGCACTGAGACGAGAGAAGTACTGCTACACGAATTAAATCATGTTTTCGGACGTGTTTTTGAAAATGAAAATACTAATCTGTTAATAGGTTTCAGGGTACTGGATTAACAGCCTGCAAGATCCTACCACGGTAAAACAATTGTGGCACATATGTACGTTCGATACGTGAATATATCCACCTAATACATTTCCAGGGCTCCCGGGTAGGATAACTCAATTAACATTTGTGTAAAGTAAAATCATGGGCGCGCGTAGAAGTTAATCTTTATGACGAAAAGGGAGCGGGGGGAATGACAAGTATGTCCATATGTCGATCACCTCTTTAAATCGAGGTCCAAAATAGAGGCTATTCGAGCAGTGCTCATATACTAACTTTGAATGGATAGTTTACTTTATAATTGTGATAGAATTTTTATACGTCATAAGCAGTAAATGTTGTAAACTATTTTGGAGTTGGCAATATTTAAAGAAGTAGGACTACATATACGTTATCAGTTCTTTTACTATTTCTCTGAGGGGGACAAAATCCCCCTCTAAATAATTTTTCGGGGACGTTTCCCTTCCCCCGGTTCCCCCCCCCCCCCCCCCCCCCCCCCCCCCCCCCCCCCCCCCCCCCCCCCCCCCCCCCCCCCCGCCCCGCTGGCACGCTCGTAGCTAAAATCTATACGCTGCGTTAATTGCTTTACACTACTGCCGCTAATTCGCTCATTTAAAAATCGCGGAGAGATACGAACTGACCACAATATAAATAGTCTACTAGGGTTTCAGAAGTGCTTTTATCGTGTAGCCACTGCCAATATCTGGATCTTGTTGCAATGCGTAAACATATGTTCAATTTGGTAGACAAAAATTGTCTATATGCTACAGAGCATAGAAAAATAATATTTATTTTGTACAAAGCTAGAATAATACACAGAATATCAGCCTATAGGCACACAATAATTCGTATTTTTTTTGGCAACAGTAATGTTCATCTAGACAAAAATTAGCAATATCCATGCAATAAAACTTAATAATAGTGCAAATGCATAAAAAAGATTGCGCATACACAAGCACAAACAGTACGTGCAACTTATTATTTGCAACCGGGAGCAAGGAAAACCGTAGTGGATATGATTTTAATGGGTTTAGTATCGGCAGGTTGACGCTAATCAACAATAAAAATGTATGGAAACTGACAGCACAAAAATTAAAATTTTCGCATCGGTTTTTGTCCCTCCCAACTTTGCAGCGTGTCATTTCCGAACATATGATAACTGATTAAAATTTTTTTTCTGCGTAATCTCTCAACCCATTTAATTTATCACCACAAATTCCCGAACAGCAACTCTTTCGAAACAGCTCTCTCCGAACACACCACTTTTATGAAGCGGTTACATGAGCTCCGAACTACATGTCTTTTCTGCTGCTCCCCTATTGGATATACTCGAGTAACGAGCTGTAGATTTGCGGTATTTTGAACTCGTTAACTTAAACAAACTTTAAAAGTGTTTATATTTGTTCTACGCGCACAAAAGGGTTGCAGTTGCATGTACTACGATTATCAAAATGTCAGGAACGTTGAGAGTAGATGTGGTAATAGTTAAATAAGGTACAGTTCAGGTTCCAAGTTTGTAGAGGCCAGGAAGTTATTGATTTTGTTTTGTTTAAACGTGTAACCTGGCAAACACGTTTACCTTTCACTGCGATCAAACACGACTGCCGACCGAATGTGTTCAGCTAAGCATGTTTAAGACCTCTAGCGTGGCCGTGACGTTAAACTGAAAAAAAAAAAAAAAAAAAAAAAAGTTTTTAACCCAAACATAGAGATGATGGTAAATCGCGAACATGTTTTGAGCCAACATACCAATGAAGACGCTGTAGTAGACGTATGTGATTGGGTGATATACAATACGTATTGTCACAACGTATATGCCTGCAGACCAATAACGGGCACTAACTATTGCAATAGCAGGATTCTTATAAGTCAAACAGGTTAACAGCTCCATATACACAAGAAAGACAATAATATTATGATTAGAGACATGAACTTTTCGCGAAAAGAATTTTGCCCCAGTGCCTTATGTGCACGTCTGCAGTTCTGCTTCACATATATTGGCAGCGTGCCTTTGAACTGTGACGTTTCTCATTTGACTGTACCAAACACAATAAGGTTACTGTAACACCACACGTCTGTGATTTGCGTGTAAAACCCCACGACACACGAATGTCAAAACATCCAATCTCTGACCGTGAAGCAAGTCACTGACACAAAGTGAGGCAAATTTCTTTTCGCGAAAAGTTCATGTCTCTAATTATGATACACTGAACGCACGTTCAGCAAACAGTAAAGTTTTACCGCAATAAACCATCATTAGAGATGATGTTTAGGGATTGTGAAATTTCGCGAATTCAATGACCTGCACGTTAGAATCAAGTATCCTATGCATACTCAAGTCCCGACCATTTGACAATGGACGAATAGACAAGATTTGTGTATGCATAGGATATTTGATTCTAACATGCAGGTCATTGAATTTGCGAAATTTCACCATCTTTAATGATGGTTAATTGCGGGAAAACTTGACTATTTGCTGGGTTCCAACGTGTGTTCAGCTTATCAAAAGGTTACTGGCTTTTGCATGTACGTGGAGCAGTTGCCCTGTTATTGATTTGAAGACAACTACACTGTGTCAGGCGTATATAAACCAATCGTTAGAGCCGCGATTTTATGGCGAAAAGATTTTTGCAACATTTGGTTTCGATGCGTCATGTGCACACCTGCAGCTCTGCTACATCGTCTGTGGTTGGATGATTTTACTCTCACTTGCCTTGGCAAATTATAGACGTACAAACTCACAATAATCTTATTCTGATTGGTGCAGTCAAATGAGAAACGTGTCTGAACGAAGACACGCTGCCAATAACCTCGAAACAGAACTGCCGATGTGCACGTGAGTCACTGAAACAAAGTGGGGCAAAAATCTTTTCGCGACAAAGTCGTGGCCCTACCAATCGTACATTCTGCAAGAACCTACAGTGTTGGCAAAAATCTTTTCGCGACAAAGTCGTGGCCCTACCAATCGTACATTCTGCAAGAACCTACAGTGTTTTCAAGGATTGGCACAAAAAAAAATGTTCGAGATATTCCATAATCTCTACCCATACAGAGAATGTGACATTTAACATGCTTCAGCTTGTAAACAAGTACAGGTCTGATAACACCAATTGACATTTGTTTAATAAAAATACTATAAGAAAGCTACCATTGACTAATGGGGAACAATTTCACCATGCCTACTTTCTTAATTCTCCTAAACATCGGTGTGCTAAGATTTACAAATATTTTTTTACAGTGCACATTCAGGAAAAATTTACCGCAAGCGCACGTACGGACTTTCAGTAATCCAAGACATATATTCTGTGACAGCAGCAGGAGGAATAAGGATTTACACCACACTGCGTTTCATCTCCCCCAACCGATACGCTTACACTGACGAGAGTAACTGTAGGTATTCGCACTCCAAAATCCTGTTCCAGATACGAACTACTTCATTTCCGTAACGGCGCTTAATTTCCTGTCCAAGCCGCGAGTTTGCCACGACTCCTCCACCTATCCCGGTCCAGTCTCACATGAGTAAAGCCACTTTCACACAATCAGATATTCATTGAATTCAATGTCTCAAATTCAATTTATTACATGGAACAATTATTCGAAAGCTATGATTCATTAAACATTGAAAGTGACACTTTATCACACTTTTGTAAATAAATGATGCACAAAATAAATAATGCCAGTATTTTACAATAATATAATGCACGATACAAAAGCATATGGTTGAACCAACACAAAATTTATTATTATTTTGTGTACATTACTATTCAAACAACATATTAATTGTCTGATAATTAAAAAAAATTAATGCCAGCAATGCACATTATTTTTTTTTAATTATCAGAAAGAACTGAATTAATATGTTGTTTGAATTAATAAAGTCAAAAACATCTCTGTCCTTAAACATTTTTGTTCAAGAACATTTTTAACATGTTCGAAACGAAATTCTAGACATTCAATAAATTTAACGACGAAAACACCGTGATATTGACATCAACATGGCGTCACATCGCATTCAATTAAGGCGCCGCGATGGCCGAACGGTAAGGACATTCGCCTCTCACTAAGGCGATCCGAGTTCGATTCCCAGCGGGGATCCCGGATTTTTTCATGCCGAACGATGCCGTTGGTGTCGATGGGTTTTATTATTTTCTCGGGGATCTCATGTTTCCCACGCCCTTTCATTCCAGCGCTGCTCCATACTCACCTCATGTCATGCGCTAAAGACCTCGCTGCTGACGAAAATCTCTTACTCACGTGCATATAACGTGCATATTCTGAGTAACAAACAAAATTAAAGCATAAATGTGTACAGTAACTCATAAATATGCATACACTCAAACAAAAATATTCGGATAAATGTGCAAAAAAAATTAAGATATGATATTTCCGTTGGGCATCTGTGTGAGTCGGTAATTAGTACACTCTTAAAAATAGTTTACAAATTTACCAGACGTGCGTAAAGAAAGTAGGTATGGTAGAATAGTTTCCCAGACATCCATGGTAACACTCCTAAACCTTTTTATTAAACAGTCAAACGTGTACTGAAGATACCAGGCTTGTATTGTAACAACTGTAAAAGTTTGCATATTTACAAGACGAAGTATGGTAACTGTCCCATACTGCGTCTGGGATAATAACTTCCTAAACATTCAAGGAAGTTTTTTTACAGTGTAGGGCTATGGGCATGCCGCGAAAATAATTTCGTCCCAGTTTGTTTCCTCAGTGCATTATTTGAAGCTGT
This sequence comes from Medauroidea extradentata, assembly GCA_003012365.1. Taxonomy (NCBI): domain Eukaryota; kingdom Metazoa; phylum Arthropoda; class Insecta; order Phasmatodea; family Phasmatidae; genus Medauroidea; species Medauroidea extradentata. The sequence goes on along the minus strand of PNEQ01080002.1, from coordinate 5,843 downwards.
GCTTCACGGCTATTATCAGTGTGCCTTTCTGAAGCGACATCTTACATTTGACTGCACCAATCAGGACAAGGTTACAGAGACACCACGCGTACGTGATTTGCGGATAAAAGCCCAAGACACGTGACATTACTGGGTGTCAAGCATGGAACTGCAGGTGCGAATGTAAGACACTGAAACAAACTAGGGCAAAAATTATTTTCTAGTGCGTAGCTATAAGTTTCTCTAAAGTTGAAGTAATAATTAACGAAACGTAAAAACATGCACGGCTGGCAACTTCTCCCGAGTTAATACATCACAGCGAATTTCCTATCAAACCAACTGTTTTGCTAAGGAAATACACAATAAAACTATACGTACGAACAGAGAGAGGCTAACAACACGGCCAACACGTAAGCAGGTCCTTCAATAACAAACAAGCATGAAAGCGCGTTTGTTGTCGATTACCGTATAACAACCACTGAGACAGCCTGCAACATAGGCATCCCCGCACAATATTTGATTTTATAATCCTGACGTCTAAGTATCCCTGATTTTCGTGTAAATATGTTTGCACCATTTCATTATAATTAGAGGTGCGTCAATTTCGCGGATTTAGCTGGCAGCAGCTTAGACTTGTCAGTCCTATACACGCACTGGCCACAATCGATTGTCTATTGGCTTATAACATTACAAGCGGAAAGACAGCGATAGCTAGAGACATGAACTTTTCGCGAAAAGAATTTTGCCCCACTTTGTTCCAGTGCCTTATGTGCACGTCTGCAGTTCTGCTTCACAGATATTGGCAGCGTGCCTTTGAACTGTGACGTTCCTCATTTGACAGTACCAATCACAATAAGGTTACTGTAACACCACACGTCTGTGATTTGCGTGTAAAACCCTACGACACACGAATGTCAAAACATCCAATCTCTGACCGTGAAGCAAGTCTGCAGACGTGCACACAAGTCACTGACACAAAGTGAGGCAAATTTCTTTACGCGAAAAGTTCATGTCTCTAGCGATAGCACTTCGCATTATTTCCTTATTTTCTACTGGCTTCCAGAAGTCAAACGCGTTTCATAATAGCCGCCAGCAAGTCACAGACATAACAACGAAGTATACATAATTGGCGTTCAACCTGACCTGGAATGTATCTGCGAAATTGAACTACCTCTATGTCGTACGTGCGTGTTTACTGGCAGCAGGCGTCACGTATTTGACTGAACCAATCAGAACCAGTTTACTGTAACACCGCACACGTCTGTGGTTGGCGGGTATAGAGCCCAAAGACACTGAGAGTTTAAAACATCGAATCAGTGATCAAGAAGCAGAGTTGCAGGCGTGCACGAAAATCAGAGGTTCTTAGTGACCACATTTTCGTTGAACATAAATTATTTCCTGTACGTTTCCCCCCCGTGACGACACGTTAAAATTGTGTAGTTATCGACAGCAAAAACTATGTCACGCATATAAACTCACGGCGAAAAAAGTCATCAACGACGTAGTTAGAACATGTAATGTCATTCGTGGAAAAATTTTTTATTTATTTTTTTATTCCTGACATTATACAAACAAATCCGCTCTATAGCTATAAAAAATTCCATTAAACGCCTCCCTGCATATTTATTGACTCTGTTAGTAACGTTAGCAAAAATAAGTGCAAACAAAAACTTAAGCGTGCCAATATGTCATATCTATAGGCCTACAATGAAAAACTTTTTATACAAGTAAAGCCAACAAGTTAACAGTGTTTTGTACAAATCTGTTTTTTTTCCTCCGAACTTACTACACTTCGTTTCCGATATCATTTTGCACATAAATTTTCCACGTAAAAAAGTGTAAGTTTGTCGGTCGAATTCAACAGACATTCCAATTATATCGGTAATGTTTCTTATTTTAATCAGAAATTGTCGATTAATTGTTACGTTCTACGAAACTTCCTAACACACAGTTACGGCGAGAGCACGGATAGGACTTCACCTGTTAAATTTAATTAGGTGCGGGTTCAATACCTGTTCTGCCTACTCTCTGCGACTTCAACGCTTGTATAGGGTATTTAGCACGTATATTTAACACAGAGCTGTAGCCAGCATTTGTACTTAGGGGAGGTCCCAAACCTGGGAATGTTCTATAAAGTAACACCGATCCCTCCCCCCTTCATTTTATTCATTTTCCCACACGGAACATTTGGATATTCAAAATGTAAAGTTGTGATATTTACGCAGTTTCCGTAAGTTTAGGGGAGTCTGGCCCCCTGAACCCCACTGGCTACGTCCCTATTTAATACCTTCAGAACTGTGAGCAATTAAGGGTGTTCTAGCGGGGTAAAATTACAGTTTTATATTTGTATGAAAAAGTGTTTGTTTTATACTATTTTTACTGTAATTAAAATTATTTAACTTTCGTAGTTTTTGTGTAATGACACGCCAAAGTTCAAATTAGAATAACAACAATTTTATGCTAGAAATGAAAGCCAACTGACTTCCCGTATGAAATAATTCACACTGAAGAAGAGTGTCGCGTGTTACGTCAAGACCTAATCGCAATGAATTTTATTTTACATTAAAAAAAAAATTAAGAACATTTTCATGTTTTAATTTTAAAATTATTATTATTCTTATTTCGGAAAGTAAAGTTCAATGCGGTTTTTATGCAAGCCCTGACGTAGCCGTTGACACTGTTTTCTTTTTCAGTCGGTCGGTTTTCTTTCTAGCTTACTAGAATTTTGTACAAATTTCGACTTTACCATGCCATTATACAGAGAGAGTGAGGAGAGATTTTGGTCAGCGCTTAACATCGATGTCTCCAGCCTGGTGAGGGGTTACATGAGGTGAGTATGGAGCAGCGCCGGAATGAAGGGGCGGGGGAAACGGGAAATCCCAGAGAAAACCGGCCGATCAGAGGCATCACCCGGCACGATTCCTACATGCGAAAATCCGGGGACCAATCCCGCCGGTAATCGAACCCGGATCGCCTTGGTGGGAGGCGAGAAGCTGACCCCTCAACCATCGCGCCCCTTCATTATACAGAAACCATGTAAGCTAAAAAAAAATGTCATTACACTAAGAAATAGTCACATAGCAAACAAAATCTTGCACAAAATAAAAATCATGAAAACAATAAAAATGTTGGCTCCCATGCCCCCCCCCCCAAAAAAAAAAAACTCTCGAGGCGCCTACTCGTCATTTTTTCGTTCAATACTATTACTTTTTTCCCCACAAATTTTTTCCTGTTCAAATACATCCCTTCTTCTCTTTGTCCGGAAGCGATATCCGTTTAAAAATTATTTTAGTTACAAAAAAACTCCGTGACCTGGCCTCAGTAGATATACACTTAGCCAGCGGAAATAGATTGCGAGAAGTGAAAGGCAGTTGTGGTTCATTCTTACTTATGATAGGGCTATTTTTACACGAATACGACGATTGAAATTTGCCCAGGTTAAGGTTAATTCTACTCCAGATTAGAAAGATCACTGCTAAAAGTTTGGCACAGTGGAAACTTATGCCACTGAGCGCTGGTGTCGGTAAAGGGTGCTAACTGACCAATCGCAGAGCTTTCCTGAATTTTAAGTTACATAAAGTTGATAATTTAAAACGCGAAATAGATTTAGTTTCACTTAAATAACTTCTGTCAGTTCCAAGCCTACTGAAATTTAATTTCACTAAAGTTTCGTATATTTTTGGTCCCTTAGCAATAGCAGCGAAACTAGCGGAAGAAAATTTCCCTGTGCCAAACTCTCCCATAAGAAAACACACTTTCTTTCTAACCTGTAGTAGAATTAATCTTACCCAGATATATCCATCCTTACAGACTATTCACAGGAAGGTGAGCACTTTTGAAGCGGCAGTAATTTTTCTTCTTCCAGTTTATCATCCGCAACGGGTTACTGTAAACATAGCAAATAAGTAAGAAAAGTTTACTCGAAAGTTATCGTCTCAGGTAATAATAGAATACAATTCGGTATTATTTTGGAAGATAGTATTGTTTAGAAAGTCCAATATACCGTCAAGAATTATTCTACTACAGATTGGTAATACATGTCATTTTTTAATGGACGAGTGTGGTTCGCCGCTAAGTCACGTTGGTAATAATATGACGTAAAACTGCATTTATTTATATATTTTATTTTCAATGAGTTTTACGTCTTGTCGGCAGCGAGGTGATTACAGGACGGGAATTGGGAAATGAGTCGGTACCCGAGCGTTCGCCTGGAGCAATTTCGGGAAACAATGGAACACCGAAATTAGGACGACCGCAGCCAGGAATCGAACCCGGGTACTTCCTAACGCGATTCCAGCATCTTATTGTTGCGCCATCTCGCTTGGTTGAATATAATGCCGGCGCTAGTTGAGAGAACTACTTGAGGTACACAGCAGCCTAGCAGTGCCTGACAACGAAGCTCTTTCGAAGTGCCAGAATACACGACCCCTTGCCCACAGGAGCATAACTATCGGTGGAAATTGTCCCTTGCCAAACTAATAACAACGATCTTCCTAATCTATGGTAGAATTAACCTTACACTGAGAAATTTCCCATGATTTTCTGATAGAACAGATAGAGTAGAAAAGTAATTTTAGGTTTCAAACATTTTAGAAACGTTCATCTGTAAATACTGACGTAATAGTTACAAGTGTAAAAATGTGTACAATAATCTGCTTAACATATTTGATGAAATCAATAGTTTCAGAGAAAAGTGCGACAAATATGTTTTCGGCCGCCATTTTCCAAGATGGCGACTGTAGCACAAGGTATTTTCCCGACGACTTTTACTATGTTATTCAGGAGATCAAATAGAATAAATTTACCAAGTTTCGTGCTTGTGAGAGATTTTTTAAGTACTTTTCCTAAAATGACTGGACTATGAGATTTTTACCCACTGGTACTTTATGGCGCATCGGCGGCTGACGTGTGCCTTTACTATCATATCCCCCGACCGAAAATATTATAGTCAGGGCAAGGACATATTCTCAAGTTCAGATAACCGCGTGCTAGAATCCAATGTGCTATGTATACTCAAGACCGGCCTATTCATCCATTGTCTTATGTTCCAGTGAGTAAGGCCGGATTCACAACCACACTTAACGTACGTGCGTAGATATTGGATTCACAACAATATTTAATCTAGTCATGCGCGGAAATTGTTTATGTCATAAGAAAGTGACGGTGATAGATTATAGTAATTTAATTCTAATTTTAGAAGCGAATTAAATAATTTATGACCACGAGATAAATCATTTGGACTTTTAATGTTTAATTGAGGCTTACGTTTGCCCATGCTGCATTCACAACAACCACTAGCGTGCGTACGTACGTACGTACGAAGTAGAAAGTTGATCAACTCTGTCACGTACGTATACGCACGCTGCGCGAGAATGTGAATGCTAGAATGCACACTCGGTGTTTCTACTTTTACACGTACATACGTGCGTACGCTAAGTGATGGTTGTGAATCCAGCTTTACAGCTGCTCGAGAATACACATGTAAGACGGCCGCATGCCTTCCTTGTAAACAGCGATGCAGCGTGCTATCAGAAGTACTTTTTCCAAGAAACTGTTCTTTTCTTAAATGCACATATTAGAAACAAAACACTTCAAACGATATCGGAAAGGTAGTTTGTAAACATCACGTTATTGAGAAAGTCCACTGCGGAGCCCCTTGAAATTGCTACACTGAGAAAAAAATTTTGTTGATGCAAACAAAATTTGTTTCAATCAACCAAATCATTTGTTTACAGAGGGGCAACGAAATATTTGTTTGCTTGTACCAAATTATTTTGTTCCCTCGATTTGTTTGAGGCAAATAGCTGAATTTTGTTAGCAGTACCAAATATTTAGTTGGTCATAAAAATATTTCATTGGACATA
>PNEQ01080001.1:0-32116 GCA_003012365.1 Medauroidea extradentata | reverse complement strand
ATCGTCCTTATCGCTTCCGCACTTATAAGTCTCGAACGTGCGAAATACGTCCACCCAGACGATCACCTTAAGAGGGCGTGGCACATAATTCAACGCTAAAATCATTCATCTATAACTGCAGGTTTCTTGAAGCCAATTTGCGAAAGTTAAACAATAGCAATCCTAGACAATAGTTAGGCCTACAAACTTCTGAGGCACAATCTCTGACGCCGGAGCCTCGTGTATTTAACTGCGGCGCAAGAGATCACACGTAACGGATTATTAATTCTGGATTAATGTTTACTCATAAAGTTGGCAAATACCATTATCTAGGATTGTCATTGAGTATTTTATCCATGTTGGTTTCGAAAAAAGCGTAGAAATCAATTGATGTTTTCACCGTTTATTTACACACTACGCACTCTTATTCGCACACGCCCTGCAGATATCTGAGTAGATAACAAGGTTACAAGGAAACAAGCCTAAACTCAGTGCTTCCCCGTCAAGTTTGTAATCGTGTCAACAACCAACATACACATCAGAAGTCTGGAAAACCCAAAGTATCTAACTGTAACCATGGCAGCAAGCATATTTACGCGGTTAAAAAGGTTGAAGACTGGTCACAAAATATTTACAACGAAATGTTCATAATACAAAAACACCTTTTTTTTCTGTAAACGAGGTAGACGTGTGTTGGAGGAGGAAGTTGTACAATCGCTGTATCATAATGGACATGGGATGTCTGGACGTGCGATATTTTAATGCAAAGACTCAACGTATACTAAGACCTACATAACTGTAGTTAAGGGAGATTGATCCCTGTCAGATCGGTTTTACGGTTTTTCTTATACATCAGGGAATAGACAAATTATTTTACTTTTTTCACGCTGACAAGGCATAGTCTATTGTTTCATTCACTTTTTGGAATCCACATGGCATTGCTTCTGTTAATGTTGCGGCCTCTGTAGTCGCTCCCGTAAATAAAGTAATTTTTCCTTTTCAGGCGTTTCATGTTGCAAAATAATGAATATATTATGGTTCCAGCAGTAACAGGAAATCGATTAAGTTTGTTTCTATGCCTTGTCGTGACAAAAATTTTGATACATGGACTGGAACAGAAGTTATCGAGAAGAAACAGATAAATACAAGGTGGTAGGGATCAATATCCCTTAATTTAAACGTTTTAATCATATGTTACAACACGAATAGGAAAAAAATACCTTACCAAGGATGACAGAAATATTACAAATATGTCATCAGAAACCGCTGAATATTATATACAACGCGTAGCTAAAAAAAAAGTTAAAACGAATACATATACAGGCGTGTTATGTCTTCTATAATTATGTAAACGTGTTTATAATTGACCATGAAAAGGTTAAAAAAAATAAGAAATTGTCTTTCATCTAGTACTCCGTAGGACGTAGAACCCATTTCGGCTTTCTCCGGATGTCTGTTTTTAAGTCGGGTTGGTGTATTGAATATTCATTCTTATAATATGATATTTTAGAAGCAAAGATAATATACGAACTTTTATAAGTAAACTATGTAATACATGCCAGGTTTCAAGTCATGTCGATTATCAAACACTTAAATTATCAACATCCGGTTAACAAATCCTGTTAACGAGCTCTCGACCACTCTAACTGAAAATTGGAGAACGGAGGTAATTTGGTTACGGGGCATTCAGTCGAACTGAATGGTTACGGCTTATATTCACGTTCAGGCGAGTCACCGACGGGAAACCTCTACAACAATTCACAACTCGGTCATACGGGTGGTGTGTCTCTTGGTTCAAATGCCACTGTCATCATGATTTCTATGGTAATTTCCTTCGGACGCGATTTTTAAATGGGATAGAAGATATTGTGAGATGTCTACCGTTAAAAATCGGCATCTGAAGTCATTTTAGTTGGAAACAATAACATCTACTGGATGTCAAAGAAAACTTATGTGAATGATGATGTTACTTTATGAAGATCTAAAGCTTTTGCACAGTTGTGGAGTACTAACATTCATTACACTGAGGGAAAAGCTGGTGGTAAGTTTTTATCCTGCCAAGGTGTGTGAAATCTTTGGACGTTTTTATTATTTTATGAAGTAATACTCATACTAAGTACACAATACACGAAACTTTAATGGTGCATTCAACGTAAATAGTTTTTTCGAAGCAAACTTCGATGAGATTTTGCTGCCGAGTAGATATTTTATCAGCCGACTTTTATTTATGTAGTACTATGCGGTAATATGCTTTACTTTCGAAAAAAATTAACAACTTTTTTTTTCAGAAAAATAATGGTTGAAACAACAAAATCTACAAACATGGGGTACTATTATGTTTATAATTTTTAATATGATAATATCTAGGCCTCTATAAAAACCGAACATAAAAAATACTCGCGTTTTCATTTGAAAATAATTTCACTCTCCGAAAATCACTGCGCGATATGTTTACGAATGTTAAAATAATTTTCAAATGAAAACGCGAGTATTTTTTAAGTTCGGTTATTATAGAGCCTAGATATCATATTAAAATTACAAAAATTGTAGTTTTCCATTTTTGTAGATTTTGTGGTGTCAAACCTTTATTTTTCTAAGAACAGTTTTTAATTTTTTACTCCAGAAGAAAGCATACTACTGCATAGTGCTATACAAACACACATCCGCTGATAAAATATCTACTCGGCCAAAAATATCATCGGTTTTTGATATGTAATTCAGATTTAAAAACGATTGATTACTCCATTCGTCCGCTCGACATCGTAACTATTCATACCTCTTAAGGCTTACGTAAAGTAACATAATTTACAGAAACTTTCCTTTAATCTCCAGTAGGTCATATTTTTTAAAGTTAAAACCATTTTACTGTATATTTTAAGGATATATATATCTATTAATGTGCGACGTTGTTCATACAATGTTTTCTAGTCCATTTTAAATATGAAATAATGCCTCACTCCGCATCTTTTGTAGCTATAGTTGTAATTCTGAAACATCATATATACCTATGTATATACAGGATGTTCCGGGAGTAGACGTCAATAAAGAGGTGTGTGATAGACGGGCCTAAGACCTACCAAATAAACCAAACCTGTATAGTCCGATTCGGAACCGTCTAAAAGGTATGAATTTTTAAAGAAAATTTGGCTCTAGTCTACTTTGAACTAAACATTTACTAATGGTGGGAAAAGTAATGGTCAACGTGAAACGAAATTTGTACACACCAAAGGTGATTAGTGTCGTCACTTTAAAAAACCCATTTCACGTCACTGGGTGTATAGCTTCGTGGTGTAAACAATTCACTTCCACAAAAGTTGTGTTTGGTTCGTAAAGATGCCTCCAGTTTGTATGAGGTAAAAATGTTAATGGATCACATGACTGATCACCCACCGTTGGAAAAACTACCCCATAGTATTACCAATAAATAAGTAAAAAGCAATATTTTAAATTAACAAACGTTGATGCAGTAAAAGAGAAAACATAACGTAATGCAGCAGATTCACACAATATAAAAATCAGCAATAAGGTTGAAATTAGTATGTGAGTAAATAATTAAATGTTACATTATTGAAATGTTATTATTACTCAGTGTTTAAAATTATAAAAAACGTATTTTTATTGTAGTTTATTTAATTTGTGAGGATAAAAGGACATTTTATTAATAACAGTGGTAATAGTCAGTTATTTCACTAAACATAATTGATATTATCGAAATGGCAAGTAAAGATAAAGGAATTACATCACCAGATACTCTTACATAGTTGCTGCTTCATATTCGCAGCGGCTGTGGTTATGTAGAGACTAGTGCTGGGTGGAATTACACACATACACACAGGTCGGCCAGAAACGGCCGCACAATAAGCACGCCACGAGAATCATGGACTACATTCAGGTGAAAATGTTGTACGACCGCATTTTACGTTCATAATGTGGCAACACTGCATGGAGACAGTCCTCTCCTGCGCTACACAAATATCTTACTACTAACGTTCTGACAACCATATTATGAACTAGGGTGCAATTCCCGAGCAGTAAAAACCTTATTATAAGTTAACTTGATGCGGCAAACATAACGGGCGAGGATTCCTTATATTCATTCTTCATGTGTCAATTAGAAGTTTAAAAGCTCCAATATCAAAAAATACAATGTGGCGACTGAAACCAAAACCTAAAGTCAATTTCAGAAAGATTTTAAGTAGGTTATTTCCAAGCGTAGCATAGGCAGATGTCTAATGGATATGAAATAAAATGACAGATTAATCTTGTTAGTTTCAGGATAAATATTCTGGGTGCTGTTGTCAGCCATATTAACGTTATTGCATAAATAATTTTTGAAATATTTTTGCATTTGAAAACGTAAATTTCAGATGATTACGAACAACCTTGCGAATATAATAATTATACACTGTAAGTGATTCACAAAAATCCAGACTTCTCTATTTACGTTTCAAGCCATAATTTATTATGACACGTCACATAATCACTAAACAACGAGTCAGAACAAAAAGAACGAATCAGTTACTTTTTTTATCATTTTTATTCAGTACAAAAGTGTCAGTGGGGCGGCAAACCGATCAAACGAAATCATTTTGCTCATCGTCGACTTTTAGGTCAATACATTAAAAATAATTGCCTACACAAAGAGTAGAAAAATCTCAATTATGAAATCAAAAGCAACATTTAAGTTTTGTGTATAATTGTTTCCCATTTTACATCATTTATAAAATTATTGGATAAGTTTCGGTGAATACATTTTAAATCATGTGTAAGTTAGCGTTTCCATAATGATAAATCTTTGCAAATTTCTGTTTACTGAATTAAATTATATGGAAATTGAAAAAAAAAATACAATAATAACCAAAAAAAATACTGATGTGAAAGTAAAATGAAGCAGTGATGAAAACTCACATGTTAACACAACCAATCTCGTTGGGAGTCAAGTTTACTTTGTCATTGTGTAAGGTTAACAGGCTAACATCACTAGTTCACAACTGTGATTTTAATAAGGGATTTAATAGTTCTCTTACTTTGAGGGTTGTTTACATTGCTGTTCGCATAGAGCTTGCTGTTATTGCATTTTATCTCACTCAGAATTATCATAACATATTCTGTTGAAACAGGGTTGACCACTTGAAAGTAGAAGATGGCAGGATGATAAGTAAGACTGAACCAAACCGCAAAAGTAAGTGATTCAATACATTCGCATAGTTAGACATTTACCCTACACGTCGTCTTACGATGAAATACCGTCCAAGTCTATTTGGAAGAATGACGTGGATTAGGCAAGTTTAATCAGAGTGAAATAATTATACAGGAAATCCTCTCAGAGAATTGTTATTTACGACGGAATTTGGAAACGTGAAACAAACGACGGTTGTCACTGGCACTCGTTTCTTGTCTGGAAATTAATTATAACCGCGTTTAATGCGAGTGCGTAGCATGCATTTCATTTACATTAATTTACGTAAAAATGTAACTTTCCATTATATCAATCATGACTTTAACAGGAATTGTTATGATACAATTGGTACGAACGTTTAAGACCTATTATTAAAAAACACAAGGAATAAAAATCAAAATCTTACACCACAAATGATTTGAACCAACAAACGTCATTAAAATTTAGTCGTTATGTAAATTGTATTTTATTTTACTAACAGTATTTTAGTACCTTGAGTTAGTGCTGAAAATAAATGTGGAGGATGATATCAAAGAGAAAAAACATATTCATTACTTAAAATATTACTGTACAATTACGATAAGCTACGAGAACAAAATAATTTACATGTATAAAATTTTGATTTGCACTAGCAACTGTGTCGGCAACAAAAAATGGCTTGATAAACCTACTAGCTTTCACTACAAAGGCCCTCAAAATTTGACGCCATGACAAAATAATATATCTAGTGTACCGTTAAAATATAGCGTTTTGTTAATCAGTTATTGCATAACATTCTGTAATAATTTCGTTGAGTCTTGTGTACTATACAAGAACTTTTTAGTGGGGAACATACACGCAGTACGATAATTGTTGTACTTTTACAGAAAACATTTAAACTCTGCAGGAAATTCTTGGGAATTTGTAAATATATAAATGTGTCAATAAACTCACAAATATTTGTGCATGTTTACAAAAAATATTTTTGTACATTTATATCTAAATTCTTATACATTTTTATATTGTGACAGGCCATCCAAAATTATTCTGTTTCACCTCAAATACTCTGTTCGTAGTATCGCACTTGTCTTCACAGATAATTATAAAATTTAGACTATTTTAATGACCTAAGCGACATTCTTGTTGTAGTGCCTAGATTGATGTTTTGACATTCGTTTACAAGCTTTTTCTTGTAAAAGCAGGATATTTTTACTGTACAGACATACATAGGTACATACACACGCGCGATATAATTAGCCTATATCACCTAAAGTAAAGTAGGTTAAATATACATCAGAAGTGCTTAGTTGATGGTGACTCATTGCACAGGACACTAAAACGACTTTGCAATGAGGTGTTATGTGTAAAAATGTTGTCCAGAAATACTAGCAATAAACATTTGCTCCCGTAACGATTTGTAAAGATGTTACTCTATTGTGAGGTAGACTCAGGAATATTTTATACAAGCTGAAATATTTTCGACGTAATTCACAAATGACCGGTACAAAACAAAATTTCAAGAGAAAGAATACAAATAGTGCAATTGTTCGTGTTTGACATTGATTATTGTTGTAAACTTGTATCAGTACTCACTGAATTAATTCACCAGCTAAAGCAGATAAAAATATAACAACAATTTTACGAAGTTTAGTGGACATATGCGGGAATTTATTTTGGGGCACGAAATAAGCTTTTGCAAATAATTATTCAGTTTCTTAGCTAAAAATTAATTAGGCACGCACGTTACATTTATTCTGTGTCGATAATAAAGATGCAAGGAAATGTCTTCAGAACTATGTCTCCAAGACTGAGTAATAAATTAGTAGCCTCCAATATTTAAACCCCTGACGAGTCTCTCGAATTATTAGTACAGTTGTGATGAATAATTCATTTCTGACAAAAGAATGTGCGGAATGTGACCATTGAACAACTATCATAATGGAATTTTGCTGATAATTAAAGTTTAGTATGAATGAAAATATATATTTTGTATGTTTATATTATGTATCATAACTTATACGATAAGTAATCAGTCATTAGTGTTTGTTATAGTAGAACTATTTAAATATATTAACAATAAGTGTGTATTGTATATTAAATTGTTAATACTGCCGACTATTTTGCACATTAATATACTAGGAGAGTGGTAACATAAAATTTTGTTGTGGACATATATTATATTTAGCATTCATATATCACTCTTAAACACATCCTAATACTTAGCATTTTTGAAGCCACAAATTGTTTTGTCTTCTTACAATCGTAACTCACAAATTTAGAGAAAAAAAGATATATTAGTATAGATTTGATGAGAAAATTTGTGTATAATGTACCTAGCAATATGTTAACCGATTCTCTTAAGACTTATGTGAGTACAAGAACATGCCTTACGAATCTCTGCGATTCACGAGTAAATAAAGAAAATAATAATTTCTATTATCCCTGCGTTGCGAAATATTAAATAGAAAACTATTTTATTACTGGAGATTATGACCTGTAACATGGGGGTGTAACCTTGTTAGGGGAAAATGTTTCGACATTTTTAAAACTCGTAGTTGGACATTTTTCCACGCGCTATACAGGAGCGCTAGTGAATTGTTTATGCTGACAATTTATTTGTTTATGGTTTATGGGTAGTAACATTTGATAGTTTCTTCAAGTTTCAATGCCATAAAATGGAAAAAAAATAGCTCTCAAGTTGGTTGCCCGTATTTGTGCGAATTATATATTTGTTGCTGCAACATGTTGTAACTGTTAAATTAAAAATATAATTTGTTGTGTACTTTTGCCAGGTATGTTAGAGATCTGGACATAATATGTTAATAAACATATAGTGTTAATTGAATAAGAATTATAAGGCTAACGTATTAAAATAAACGTTATGTTCAGTGTAACTTAAAAAAAATTACTATTCTGACTGTACTTATTGTAATGTATGTAAGCACCTATTCCATTCAGATGCACAAAAGCAGTACAACACTGACTGTAATGGCTTTAGTTGTGCAGTACATTGGACTGTTGCACAGATTATATTATTTACAGTGTTTTCTGTCAACATTATTGCATAGAGAAGTTTTTCTTAAGAACAAGTATAATTTATTCCAGCACAATTAATTTTCCTCTATCAACAAGAATGGATGAGCAAACGAGATTAACTTAATATATCAGTTACATGATACAACTATCAGTCAACATCTTTCACTTTACGTAGCTAATTCAGTATTTTATCCTTTTTTTACACATTTATGGCATTGATTATTACTCTAAAGCCCAATACGCACGGATATATTTTTTGAACAATAGGTGAGCACCTTATTGTTCAAGGCGACTTGCATCGTGTGAATTGCTTACTTGTATGCAAGTAGCGTGCATGCAAGAACTTGCATTCTAGCTAGAATCATTTAGAGGCGGTTCTAATTTTCATGCACCTTCCCGTGCAAATCGTTTGTTTATATTTTCATGTAGCTCATTTACAAATGTTAATATATTCTTAGTAGTATTTATTTGAGAGTAGAAAACAAATTGTAGCTTCGTATAGGCACAAAACTTTATTTTTCAGTTTCTATTCTGCAAATAACTGATATCTTTTATAATTTAAAATTACAAATTCCATATCCTTGTTATTTTTTATAGTAAGAAAAATCACAAAATTAAAAAAATATACATAACAAACAAAAAAAGGGCCTCGTTTTTCTAACCCTATTTGGCATAGAGGCACATTCAAGCTAGTACGCAAGTATTGCCGTGTGTCCGGTACGTTCATGAAGTATGTATACAAGGGAGTGTAAACTTTCTTGTTCACATTTTCGTTTTCACCTTGGTGTATAATAAAGATGCCCGTGTGTATTGGGCTTAAGGTTAAGACACAGGCAACTCATCAAAATGTAAACAAACTGTGCGTCCGGTATCCGCATCAAAGTGCATGAAAAAAAGATGCTCAGGATGATTATATTTCTCATTATCGCCGTTCGCTACACAAGTGCGCTAGTGCATAAGATGGCGAATGTTGTAACCATCTCATAGTACTGAGAACTTACAGTTACTTGAATGCTAGCCTGTACGCAAACATAAACGTGATATTTACAGGTCCCTGTCTACAACATACATACAAAACACGCAAGTTGACAAAATCAGACTTTTGCTATTCGACGCACAAGGCTTATTTTTGTTATTTATTCGACTATTTTAATTTTTTATCACTCTACATGATTACTACTTAAAGATCGTAAAAATACTTCATTTATCTCAGCAATAAATTAAAACATATTATATAAAAGCTCCAGCAGTTGAGACATAGGCCTATACAATTTTTTGAATGAATTAAAAATTTTAATGACTGAGGGGCTTAGATTTATAATGGTGTATGTCACTTAAAACAATTTTTTTTATAATCACACGCAATGCTCAAATGGAATTCAGAAATTCAGTTAAAAGTGAAATATTCGTTACAAAATATTCCTTTAAAAAAATGTTAATAATATCGATAAAAAGACACTAATGAATAATTGTGACTTACACAACTCTGAATCTCAGCCACTCAAATGTTTCGTTACCTCTAGGACCAGTTGTAACATAATTGGTTAATGTAGTGATCTGGATAAAACATAATCTCATGTTAAGCCAGAAATGCAATGTCTGAAAGACTGCTATAGCTTGCCATGGATATTTTTCCTCTGGCTAACTAACAGGCCGGTAGAGGGACATATAGATACTTAACAGGAAAATAGTGGCAAACGCAAGGGGATTTACAAGATGGCGGTGACATTGGCAGGAATTCTGCGACTCGTTTAAACTAAAACAAATATAATTCATGTGCAAAGTCATACTAATTTGAGAGTTATAGCATTAAGCATTAATTATGTATTAGTGTGGACTGGGTTTAAAACGAAAAAAAAAAGCTGTAAGCGATTTTGTTCTTTGAATAACGCATCTCTAATCAAAGCAAACTCATGAACATAAATAAAATAATAATTACACGTGTCTGCTGTTTATATAGAATTTCAATTCAAAATTTGATTGCAGTAATTGAATATTTAAAATGTATTAATTATAATTGTGTTTTGAGTCGTATTTTGAACGAAAATAACAGCATGGGACTACACACCCGTGTTTTTGTTTAGTGCATGTTTTTTTTGCTAGTTTTACATGTAGAAGCAAATGTTCCATTCAAACTTAATATTAACAATTATGTCACATACGTCAATTATAATTCTAAAATCAGTACTGAGCGGTATTTATGTTGGTTTACATTCAGTGAAATGTTTGATATTACGCAGAATGAACGTATAAAATATAATGCTCATAACTAATTAGCATACATTCACAAGTTTCTTAAAATGACATGCCAGTTCATTATTATTTCACCTCGCCTCTGGGAACGTTATAACTTTCAGTACGAACTTTGTAAATAATACGAAAAAATATCAAATTAAAACTACACACATACCAACATCGTCACAGTTTTCGACCTAAAAATACTACACGTCTAGTAGTTTTATTGGAAACGTACAGATAACAACACCAAAAATCGTACACCAAGGTTAATAATAAGAAAATAAAAGTAGATGATACAACATAGCTGGACACTTAACAAGAGAATAAACTAACAGAATGTCAGCAAACAATAACGTAGACAAATGTTTGGACAACCGGCCTTAAATAAGAGGAATATTATATACTTAACACCATTGACACGAACAATATTTTTTCCTTTCATGGTGCTCCATAAAAATAAACCCTCACACTTAGATTCCATGTAGAGGCTCTGTCGATGAGAATACTTACTACACGGAAGTATAGAACTCTGAGCGTAGAGGTTTATTGTTTTATACACACACACACACATACACATCCGTAAACAGGCTGGTTTCCTGTCTGATACTCTGACTTCTTCTGCTGTTGGTCAGCAGTTTGTGTGACACGACTGGATGTCTTCTTCGACTGATAGTATATATCAACTCTAAATAATATCTATAATGTAAAAACACTAAACCTAAACATCAACCATTCAATATCTGTCTTTAAAGTTCACAATAAATGTAAAGTCATAGCATTCCTACAGTAAGTTTTACGATGCTCCAAAGTGCTAACTTCTTATTGGCTACTATCAAGAAACTTTTTTTTAGTACTTATGATGCAGAATGTATGAATAAGGAACATTTTCATAAGACAGTTTTAAAAAAATTAAGCGTTTGTATACAAAACATGCTGTAACTTGTTATGTAAATATAGTTCATAAACTCACAAAACCCATATATCAGTTGACTGATGCAAAAGCAGGAAATACCCTATATTCACCACCACAACAACCCCAAAGTACGTTCCTTATATAGTTCTTGTAAGCAGGGAATATTGCTATTTGAAACATTCAATAAACTAAACAAAAAATGCCCACCATCATGTACTGTGGAAACACATAGATACGCAGACCAGGAGCCAATACCATCACAGAATTAGCCCGGGTAGGTAGATATAGTAGCCTGTCACCAAATAATAATAACGCAAAAATAGTAAGTCGCCACATTCCAATGAAATTATTATCCGCAGAATTAACTATCTGGTCTGCAGAAGGAGAAAACTGTTTTGCTTATTCTACAGAACATAGTATTACTTCCATAGAACAGATTGTTGTAGGAACAATTCCGACCGTACCGACAACCTAACTGGGAAATTGTCCCTGTTTTGGAACACTGACTAAAAGGGTTAAGAGAGTAGGAGATGTATGAACGTTCTAACGCAGTACCCTTTTTTCGTGTTCAAAATTGCACCAAAGCTCATTCCTTAAAATTATGAAAATATTAAGGCTATCAAGATAATTTGACAAAATCACCGTAAAATGTTATAACGTGTTGTGGAAATTTAAGGAGTGTAAACCAGCGTAAATGTATTAAAAAATTACAACCATGAAAATTAAATAAAAAATAAAATTTTAAAGTGAACATGGTTAAAATTTTTTCTTCAATAAATTTAAACGTCCAGTAACAATTACTAAAATGGAATTATGTTTCAAATTCGTGAAAAATTTCGTACGGAATCAAATAAGTAAAAAAAATTTGCAGCATCTGGCTACCTTGTTTCAGTTACTTATTAATTAACAAATTTTTTGTATATTTTTTGGGTTGGGTTACAAATTTTAGGTTTATAAGTAATTAAGTTTTAGGTTAGGTTGATTTTTAATTTATTTAATATTTTGGGTTGGACTGTTAGAAATAATTAATTAATTTATTTATTTTTAGGTGCGGTTGTTTTATAATTGTATATATTTTATTCTAATTGCTTTATTTATAAACACAATGAACATTATTTTGTTATGAATGGAAGCAGAAAATAAAATGTGTGTCTTACTAACAAAAAAATATTGTATAACATAACTTCTTAGAAATAAAATAAAACCCACCAACGAAATATCTGGATTATGATTACTTAAAGAAAATTTAAATAATATTAATCTTGTTACAAATGTTGGAGATATTATTTACACAAATGAAGAAGAAAAATTAAAAGAATGTACACCAATTACAGAGCCTTTTCGAGATAGCATTATGGTTGTTAAAATAACGGATTTTTACAGATTTTGAAAGGAAAATGAAGAATAGTAAATTTCTGCTAAAAATCAGCTTGTGAGGTTAAAATAGTATTTTAAGATCCAGATGTTCTAAATTCGGGTTAGCAAGACACAGTGTTAAAGCAAAATTTCGTTATTTATTAAAGTTCATTGGACAAATAATTTATGAAGTTATACAAATTATTGGTAAAGATATAAAAATTATGAATCAAAAATATAAAAATCCTGTTGCTAATTCTTATAAAATAGAATTAGCGGATGTTAAATTAGAAATAGTATTAAAAGAACTACCAGAAATTTTAACATATTTACCAAAGAACATTACAATTTTTTAGATTTCGATAGAACACAAGATTTTGCTGATAAGTCAGACAAAATAGAAATGATTAACTATTTTACAAATTATTTTAATTTTCGTATACTATAAAGGAGAAAATTGTGTTGAAAAATTTAATGTAATAGTTAATATTAATAATTCTGTTGAAAAGAATGTTTAACATGGATACATTCTAATTCTAGAAATTGATTTGCCAATTGACAAACCCTGGAGTAAATAATCAATTATGTAACCATGTTATCGATTTTTTTCAATTGTCCAGATAATAGTTTAAAATAAACATTTGTATCCTAAATTAGCTCAATATAATGGAATCATACGATAGGCAGAAACTATTGATAATTATGCTAGTGAAAATTTCGAAGATGAATATTATTGTAATCCAATTACATGTTTAAAATTAATAACAAGGAATAGAAAATATTTCGAGAAAGCTTCCTTTTATAGTGCTGCACTAGGAAAATTGTGGAAAAAATTATCATATTCTTTAGTAAATAGTTGTTGTCTTGTTTACAAAATCCTTTTACAATAAGTCAGTTGAGGCAACAAAAATACTAAAATTAACAGGAATACTAATAAAATTGACAGAAGATAAAGTAGAAAGAAAAAAATTAATTAAATTGGTTTTATCGGTATTTAGTTTTAACTATTTGTCTATTAACTATGTAGAAATTTTAGAAGAAATAGATAATATAAATTATGTAAACCAAACTTGTTCGATAAGATCTGGAGAAACATATTTTTTCTAAATCCCACTGCTTGTGTTCTACTGTACCCAAAAATATAAAAATAGAAGAAGTAGGTCTAATAAAAAAGATAATATTATTCCATTTGTGTGTCAAAATAAGAACAAATATTGACAGCAAACATTTTCCATGTGATATTAACAAAATTAAACCATTTAATATGGCATGTTTACAATCTGCGAAAAAATAAACAAGACTTATACAATTTAAATATACAACAAAGAGAAGTAGAATATCTAGATAAAATTTCAGTCCTATTAAAAGAAGAATACAAAAATATTTGATAGTAGGAACAAAAAATTACAGAAACAGAAGAATGACTAAAAAGTTATTTTAAACATAATGGATAGATTTTGTTACAAATTAAGTATAAAAAATATATGTATTTGTTGTAAATGATAAAGAATTTCCTTAAGTTGGGGTTTTTGGTGAAAATACTGGAACAAAGTCTATTTACATGGTTAAAGGGCCCAATAAAATAAATTTATAGAAATTAAGAAAAATAAATGTATTGTTAAAAAAGACGGATTTGTTTGTATTACATGTAACAGTTTTAGACAAGAATTAGAAATGTTGTACTTTCCTAAAGAGGAAATGTTTATGGAAATAAAAACGGACACACTTACCTAAAAATACTGTATTTGAAAACATTAAACATTATCGATGATTAAGATACCTTGTTACACAAAGAAGAAGATAAAAATACCATAGAAAATATAAAAATTAGGAGGTACAACTGGGAATGTAAAATTAACCGATTATAATATATTAGAAACTTAATTACTTCCAACATAAATGACACGATACAAACATTTTCATGAATTTGAAATAGAATTCCAGTTTATTATAGTTACTGGATGTTTAACTTTATTGAAAAAGAAAAAAATTAACCAAAATCACTTTCAAAAATTATTTTTTATTTAATTTTCATGATTTTTATTTTGAATTACATTTACAGTGATTAACACTCCTTAAGTTTCCACAACACGTCTTACCTCCTTTTACTGTGATTTTGTAAAAAAAAATCGTGAAAAATATTTGAATAAATTGCCTTAATGTTTTGATATCTTTATGGAATTTTTTTGTACGATTGTGAGCACGACAACGGGGCACTGCGTTCTAAGGTACATATATCCTCTAATTAAGTGTTATAACTTTAACAGTTATATAGCCTATGTGAGTCTATATGCCTGTCTGTGGCTTCATAGCTTTGAAACGTAAGGACCGATTTCAATATTTTTTCTTCATTTATTATAGAAAGTTGGTATCATTGGAATGTTTTTTTTAGCTCGTTTGGTGAAAATATTCACAACACAGCTGTTTAAACGATATGAGCTCTATTCCGAATTGGTGTGACAGTTCCATATATATGTAATATCATATAATAATAATTATATTTAGTTTTCTTTATGCACCATTGAGAAATTGCCGTTCTTAATTAATCACACTATCTTGCAACGTGACAAGATTGTTGTCAAATGAACTTTCTTAGGCGTTGCCAACTATTTAATTTGAAATGTTTTAGATGAGGTACATAGCTGTGCTTCAGTTACAGGAAATGTGAGTTTCAAAGTTTTGTTGAAGTATTTATGTTAAATAACCTATAAATAAATTATAAATACATTGGACACTCTAAACGATCCTGTAAATAGAAAAAAAAACTAGTTTCAAATGATTGCTGTCCTTAAATTCATCGGAGGACCGCTAAATAAATCAAACCTGTAGTTAATATTTGTGAAATTCAAACAGAATAGAACAATGATTCTCGGCAATACATACCAGCTATAAGAAGACGTCGTTCTAGCAGCCAATAAAAATTACTCATGTTATGGCTTTGCATCGGTTGGTTCAAGGGCTGCGGTGGTGTACTGGCCATACCACTCGACTTCATCATTACGGTCCGGGTTCGATTCCCCTAAACTTTCTCATGTATAAAACGTAGACGTTGTATGTTTGTCGGTGGGTTTTCTCTGGATTGTCGTACTTCCCCTGCCCTTTGTATTCTGTCGCTGCCCCATTGCAGGCTCTCACTTCCTGTCGTCCCTCAGGGAACTGTGAACAGATGCGAGCGCCCGCTTTATATGTCTGTAAGTTCTTGTGAACGATGTCATGAGCGTCTGTTCGCTCCTCACATTCTAAACTTGTAGCATTGAGATAGGAACCCCTCGGTGAAATTCCAGTCGTTTCGGTCAAAAATTAGCAACTGAAGTTCAGATTGTTTCAGTTACTAAATGCTACAGATTTAGAAGTGAATTCCACTTACTCTGAGTTAATTTATTCAGCCTGATAACGAATTATCGGTGAATTCCTCAGTCAGAAACAGATTGTTAATTGTAATTAAAGTTAATGACATTTCAGTGATAGTAACCACTTATTAGAACACAGAGTGGCTAAGAGACTTGTAACGGAAATAGGCCTAGTACCATCACCAATACAATGATATCAGTGTGTATTAATAAATATTTATGAGAGCCTCCCTACCTGCGCTTTGAATTCGTTGCAGCACGTGACACATATTGTTTTTTTTTTTGGCGAAACTATTTAACGCACGTTATATTTGTAGATCTACGAAAAGAACGCACATTTCAAACTATGTCACAATAGTTTTGAAAATTCGGCACTTTTATTATAAACATTAATATCGGACCCCTCAAAATGGCCAAAACCGGCTTTTCCTGGCTACTTTATATGGGAAAATAACAACCTGATTCGAAAACCTTAGCTATGGAAACAAGCGTTAGACTTTGAACTATGCTGCTTACAATAAAATAATGTGGACATCGCATGAAGTTCCATGTATAAAAATAATGATAATAGTAAAGCACTGCACGCCAGCTGATTGGCTTGCACGGAGAGTCTATAATGCAGTATATACGTCAGTCAGCGGCGCCCTTACCGCTCCTGCCTCACACACACAAACGCTGCCTATCTAAGAGGCCCCTTAAAGCCATTGAATCCTACGCTTTTTTCGAAGCCAATATGGATAAAATACTCAATGACAATCCTAGATAATGGTATTTGACAACTTTATGAGTAAGTATTTATCCAGAATTACTAATTCGTTACGCGTGATCTCTTGCGCCGCAGTTAAATGCACGAGGTTCCGGCGTCAGAGATTGTGCCTCAGAAGTTCTAAACACTGGAAACAATTTCGTTTAAACCGTTGGCTAAATCTATTGTCTAGGATTGCTACTGTTTAATTTTCGCAAATTGGCTTCAAGAAACCTACAGTTATAGATTGATGCTTTCAGCGCTGAAATATGTACCACGTCCTCTTAAAATCATTACAAATTTTTTTGACAGAAAATTCTAATTTTTTTTATCACTAAGAAATATTGTGCAATGTTTTACCGCCCTTGTATTTAATGGCGTCATAGCTGCTGCACATAGCCTTGAGTTGGAGGGAGAGACTGCATTTTTCCGTCTCCGGTCATCCGGTGTACGAAGATGTCCTTGGAGAGCTGGGCGCGTCTGCTATCAACGACCAATAAAAACACATCAGTCACTTAACCTGCAAGTGTCGCAACTTCCGTTACAACCGGAGCTGGGGGCTGCTGCTGAGGAATGAAATTACGAACGCTTAAAATTAACATTCCAACGAACATGTCTCCCGACACCGTCAAACAACTCAGTTCTCTGCCATGCCGCCGTGTAAACTACCGCCGTTGTGGACGGGACCAAGGTTGTTCACTACACTGCAAAAAAAAATTGTTAGTTGGCTACATCAAAGTTCAGGAGTGTTTAAGCGCTTTGCACCAAAAAATTAGATTTTTTTATGACTGTGCCAATCACTATTACGCTCATACACATTGCATTAACAGTAAGTAATTCCCCGCAAATAAAATAGTTTTCGGTTCCAAAATTCTTAGTACAACTGCATGCCAAAATAGCGAATTGACTATTTTCGCTACTTACCCACAGTGAAAATTATTGAATCTATGCGAATGGAAAGAAATAATTTTGAGTGAACGTAAATGTATTAAGCTACAGAATGACACTTTCGTTATTCAATTAAAAAATTATTATTGACAATACAGGATCTCAAATATATGCAGTAATATAGGCATAGCCGAGATTTTTTTATGCAAACTACTTGCACGTGTCATTGCAAAGGTGTAATTCTTCAGCTTAATAAATTAACATTCACATAAAATTATTTCATTCGTACAGTTTGAATGGTTTTTACTGTGAGTACACTGTAAAAATTTTTCTCCGTCGATTTACGGAATTTCCGGTAAAAATTTCTCCAGATACATCCGTAAATTCACGGAAATTTAGTTCTTAATCCAACAGAAGTTTCTGTAAAACAGTTTCATCACACGGAACTGAGCCATACTTACATGTCTATAGTGCTTCAATTACATTTCTACAGATTTGCAGGTTTACTGTTGATGTTATTAAATTATATCCCTAATATTTACATCTGTGTAAATTATAAATTTTCGATTTTTTCGAGCAAGTGCCCGCAGCAGACTTACGGCCTATTGCGTATGATTCCGTTCTGTATATTTACTACTTACATTTCCGTATTTTACTTTTACGGACACTATTTCCGTATATTATCTGTACATTTCCGTTAAAATTTATAACGGTGTACATGAGAGTATTTCAAGTGGTATTGGATGCTGGGGGAATTTTTAGTATGTTACTAAGGAATACTAAACGACAGTTGCTAAAAACTCTCACAAACATTTGGTGGCATTGTTAAAAAATAATTTTCGTTGCTTTACGGAGAAGTGCTGGTAAAAAATCCTCCAGAAGTGTCCATTAATTTACGGAAGGCAACTAGCTCCACTTATGGAAACTCGCATATTTATGTGACTTCTTTAGGATGCAGGCACATTAATGCGTTTGGTTATTTATTTAGTTCCTTCTCGTAGTTTTTCATGTGTTTAAATAATGAAACATAATTACGTATAACTGTGTTACAAAATAACGTTTCCGTTAATTAAACAGACGTTTCCGTAAAATTGCCCGGAAACTTACGGAAATTTTTAACAATGTAAGTAGGGAAAATAGTCAAATCTCGTATTTTTGGATATGCGCTTGTACGAAAACAATGGAACTTAAAAGTGTTTTATTTGTGGTAAATTACTATTAATGTAATGTGTAATAGTTGGACAGTGTTTGGTAATGTTATAATGTTACGAGTTTGATGGTCCGGAGCTGGTTAGTGCTCGAACTGCGTGCAGTGTGTTCGGAGTTAACGTGTTTTCTCAGAGACAATTAAACGTGAGTCCACAACGCTTATCTAGGAAAAGTAAACACACTTGAGAGTTGTTGTGAATGTTACTTTGTAGTCACCACGCACATGGAAGCATGATTTTAAAACCCTCAAACTTGGCTCAAATCGGCTTTCAATGGCGGTGTTTCTAACGATACGTGTAACGGATTCATTCAAAAAGAGATCCACAACATTGGACTTTGATACAACGACGGGTTTAATTAAATGATGTCATCGCTTAAAGCCCCACAGTAGAAACGTTACGGCGGGAACACACTGTTACGACTTTGTGCATTAAGGCGATATCTCACAATACGCGTGTCGGCCTACGTCGCTCGTAGCGCATATAAGTTCGCCTCACACACACAAACACCCAGGTGGCCGCCTTAATGGGGAGCGTTAGACACACACATACACACACACATATGTAGGTGTGTGTATGTGTGTATATATATATATATATATATATATATATATATATATATATATATATATATATATATATTGGTTTTCGAGCCATAATATTTATTAAAGTTGTAGTATCAAAATTTTCTCTTTGACAAGACATATGATAATATATTTTTTTTTATAAAATGCTTGAAATAAAGAATAATATAACCTTTCATTAATATGTCATGCAGAATAACTGCAAAGGAATTACAGGTTAACTTTAAATAATTGTTACAAATTCAATGTAAGATGAATGTATAACGCTATTATGATCTCCAAAATTTATCACAAATTCTTTATTTGCCTCAACGTTGCCACATTAACAAAAAATATTTTAAAACAGAAGTTATTGCAGAAAATCAATAAATAAAATTTAGCATCTAGCTAGTTGTCTTCAATACGGAATTAGGTATTGCAGGAATACAATATCCAAATGGTATAGTTACTATGCAGTAAACTGTCTAATTAAACTGACAAACTGAAGCAACTAGTCGTGTATGTTAACAATCTACAACAGATGCTCTGTTTACAGGCTGAAATAAAGTAAGTGCCCCGTAGGAGGAAAACTTCTTTACTGTTTAGGTAATAGTTTTTCTCAGTATGTTTATTCAACTCTGAGACGACAGATGATTGCGGTACCGAACTATTGGTATTACACGGCGCATGTACACATTATAGGTACAATTTAAAATAAACAAATAATGCGTGTAGATAGCACAAAAGTGGGCACAGTCTACTGTGTACATGTTGAGTGATGATGGGATGCGTTATTTTCGCATTGTGATCGCTTACGTAAATTAAATCGGAAATGAGATTAAAATTTTTCTATGAAGTAAATAAGTACTGCTTCTCTTAAAATCGATTTCTAAATGTTAGGTCCTGAACTTAAAAATAGTAAAGTAAGTGATATTAAGAATATAGGCTACATTCAGTTTAAAGCGTATAAAGAGCGAAATATTGAGGAGTATTTATTTAATTGAAAATAATGTCAATTTTACAGGTTCTTTATGCAGTAGGATTAATTCTTACCCTCTATATTTGCTTTATAGACGAAATAAAAAAAAATCTTTTACTTACTTAGCATAGTATCAAACCGCAAAATGTACACACACTGTCCTCACAGCAGGCCTACTGCATCATTTCTTCAAGGTATTGGAAAACAGTATTTCTTAACAAGTTCATTTGGCCGCAGCACATACGTATCCTCAACATTAACGCAACAACATCAGATAAACTGTAGCTGTGTGTGGTCAGTTTAAGGCTTTGTTTTAAACATATACAGTATGCATTTAGGCAGGTGATATTAATAATAATAATTGTATTAATTATAATATAATTAACATTTATGTGCTGTCAAAGTGTCAGATTCATAATCCTTGGGCAACGACCTGCTATAGGCCGTTCACTGTAAAGTGAGCACTGCATAAAGATTTCTTTCAGCTGTTTTGCAGCTTTTAAGTATTTTTAGTATGAAAACTTCCATGTACCTAAAAACCAGTGTAAACGTATCAGCACTCTCAAAAGTTAACATGCATTGTCCCAATAAAGCACAGTTAATTGCAAGTTCTGCTGAGTGTTCAGTTTACAGCGAACCACCTATTTTGTAAATTGCAATTATTACTAACTAAATCCCTTTTTTTACTCGCAATGCATTCTCTACTCTGTTATTATTTATTTATTATTTGTTGTGCTTTTCAAGTCAGCAATATGTGAACATTGTTGGAAGAATACGCTACGAACATTTCTTAAACGGCGACGTCTATTTCTCACCAAGACACAAAATGCAAAGTTTAGATCCCATATTTCTGCCTGAAAATATGCATCCGTTAAGATTTATAATTGTAAGTCTGAAAACATCAGTATGTATTGAACTGTTTCCTAAAATGTTACGGAGTGCCACCGTGAATGTATAGGGGAATCAATAATATAATATATGCTTTATTAACATTTAAATACTATTCAAATTTATAGATAAATACTTATGTTTGTATACACGTATTTCAGTAGTAATATTTTGCCAATTATACAATGCCAAAATGTTTTGCTGAAATATCTGCACACATAAATTAGTCTGCATCGCGTGAACATTAATGCGAACATATGTGGACTTTTATTCTGGCGGAATAATTTTTGCCCGGCTGAGAGTCACGAGTATTTCACATGTAAACTAACATCTAACATGACATTTTTCTGTGTAGTCTTCTTCTTTTCGTCTTTATCTTCACTTCCGGCCATACATTTTCGACCTGTTGCGAACTTCAGACGTATTAATTACTGTTGGTATTTCCATCGTTTCCTTGGTCTGCCTGCGTTACGGAAGCCTTTTTACAAATGTATTCTTTCATCAGTCAGTTGTTTTACACGGGATTTCCAGTTTTGTTGGTATTTCACAATGTTGTGGTTTAAGTTGTAGATGTTAGCAGATTACCATATTTCTGTATTCCGTACTCTGTCCTTCTTTGTCCCTCCGAACACCGGGTAAAACAACCGAATTTCCTAAGCTTGAATTCTACTCTTATCTCTAGCAGTAAAAACCTATTATTCAGAGCCATAACAACCCAGCTGGTAGTGCCATCGTCTCGTAAAACTTCAATATTCTTCCCATTCCTTGGGTAGCGTTAGTAACTTCTTCACGATCGCGGTAAATATACTACTTAAGGGACCTAGCGACTCTTCCTGGAGACTATTGGTCTGTTCCGTTTCCTAACACTGGAATAAACCATGTCTTACCAGCTGTTCCTAGCTCTCGTTGCTAATTCTTTCCGTTGCCCTTAGGCCAACTACAAATGGCCAACGGAAGTAGTTCCCAACTATGTAAATAATGGAGAAGCTTAACAGAACAAACCACAAATGCAAAGCCCGTAGGGTTGGAAGCACTGAGGTAGCAGCCCTACTACAAAATTCATTCTTCCGCAGAGCTCGTAGCGCGACCTCGCTTCCTAGGGGATCTATGAATTCAGATACATTTCAGACCTGCCTAAGAAACCGGGCGTATATTATGGTTGAAAAGCGGAAACTATTAAGGGATAAGCAATTAGAAATACAGAAGCATCTGAAAATGGCACTTTATCGTTTCATTTTTTTTCTTCTCCCTATTGTCATGGTAGAAGTACTACAGGAATTCTTGTTACATTACTATAACAAATATCATCATGATGTTTAATGTATGCAATTTTAAGTACAAGTTATTTCCTATTGTTTGTGGTTGAGTGTAAGAGAAGGCGACAATGCCTTAACTTCGCCACAATGAAAATAAAGACGATTTATTATTATATTATTATTATTATTATTATTATTATTATTATTACAAGGTCTTACAATGAAAGAAAAGGAAATTCTGAGTAGTTGAACATCCTTGCTTCTGTGATTTCTGGGTGACCTGAAAAAGAGTGGCGTAAGTAAATATATTTTGTTAAGCGTTTAAATGCACGTTCTTCAGCATTGTAGTGGATGACACAACGTGAGGATAAAACAAATGTGGAAAGGAGGTATCAGAAGTAACCAAAAAAAAAACTCTGGGGAATGATAAAGTTCGCTTTGAAGTAGAGATCATGAGCATACTTAATAACTATAATTCAAATATGTTGGTACTCCAATAAGAAAATTATCTAACGTTTGCAGTGCAGGATGACACAAAATTTATATTGAAATGTTTAAGGGTTTGTCGACATAGCCAATTGAACAATATAAAATAATAGGAAACTTATTGCTAGAAATGTGTCATTACGTTGTTATAGGGTATCGAAGTGCACTGGTTACTTCATGTAGTTACAGAAAAAATGAACAGTTTTTCTTAGTGAAATTGGAGAAACATATGGCGGCCATGGTATTTCATCGTCTCGTACAAGCCAATAAGGCCCACATGTGTCAATGAGCAACTCGCACACTGCTAACGTAAAATAAGCAGTTCTGGACATGTCATAGAGCCAGGCACTGCATGATTCCCACCAACATTCTTTGACATCCTCTAGCAACACAACTAGTTTTCGAACCCATGTTTATCAGCGATTGTTGTTATTCCGCTAGCCATGTCTTTTCTAGATTTAGAGCCATGAAACATGGATTTATAACGTCATTTACGCAACCAAAAGATACGGTATTCATAAGACATGTATTTATTTACTGACAAATTCGAGTTGACGTTTACACATTAAACCTAAAGCAGTCCCCAAAAGTAGTTTGCACCTCACAAAAATATTACGGAAACAATTTTAGACGATATATTGAACATTTTTCATATTATTTAACTCGATGGTGGTAAGCAACCACAAAAAATATTTCACTTCAATTAACCTGAACGTGAATTTATTTTGTGAATACACCCCAAATGTCGATAATTAAATCCCTTATCTAATACCGAAGTGTAATGTTACATTTTACGTGTTAATATTATTGCTTAATGTAAACACGTTTGCATGCAAAAGAGTTTAAAAAATCGATATTATCAATTAATTTTCAAGGTGTGTAAAAAACCGAAATGTTTGTTTTATGCAATTGTAGATGAAGGGTATGAGAATTGCACATGTCATATCAACTTATATTCACTTTGCATCTTTTATTTTAGCTTCTCTGTGTATAGGCTACAGTAAGAATTTATATTTTTACATGCAAAAGCAAGTTACCATTGCTAATCTACAATATTTATTATTAAATATAAATATTGTAATCACAATTTTTTAAATAACTAAAATACACAAATCTATATCGACTATAATAAAATTTCAAACGAAAAAAAAAAAAACATTGGGCGCATGCAATAGATAATTGATGCATGAATAGTTCACATTAGTCTCTGTCACTAACATTTTTATTGCTTTGCTAATAATATGAGCTGTTGTGTGTGACCTTTTTTTCGTCAAGACATCTAATCTCTACGCTACTTACTGTTAACTGGGGCATGGCCTCCTCATTTTTTTCTTTTAAATATTGCAACAACTTTCGTAGGAGAAATTATTATGTACATTGTAGTCCGTTTTAATAAACGTGGTATATGTACTATTTTTTTTTTTTTTTGCTTTAAAGTCTTGGGTGTCTGGAATTTCGCGAACGTATTTTTTAAAATGGGTATGTCAAAAACGTTTTTTATTAATGTTTTGTTTTTCCCTCGTGTATTGCATTCTCATCCAGTTCTGAGTTATGTTAAAGGTTCAAGTGTCTATCTAATTGTTATTGAACTGACAAACAAGCCAAAAAACCGACATAATTAAAACGTGTTGAATGTCACAAATATTAATTGATAAAATAAAATAAAAATTAATCACATTTTAGAAAAGCATAAAATTAGTGTTAATGGATGAGATGTTCTCATTTCAAAGTAAAATAGGCTTCAGCCCATCATAGATTTTGTGTACATTTACATAATTTTCTTTTAAACCAGTTGCCACAAACATTTATTCTGGCATCAAGACCGCATCCTATTAATTTTCCAGACATAGCTTGGAAAGGCATACAATAACTGTTTGTAAAATTGTTTGAAAATATGCAGAAGTCGTTTATAAATACAAGAACACTATTTTCTGTATTTTATAATGTTTAGTATTGGCACAAACATTATTGGCAGCGATTTTAAATGTTTGAGTTCTGATTCGTATGATTAAATATTTTTGTAGGTCAATATTAACAGTGTATGTACTTGTCATGGGTGAAGTGAAATGTAGCCATTGCCAACATGATAAATTGACCCAGACGGGTTTCGTTGTGCCGCGGGATAAATTCCTCATGTACGCGCCGTTCTCTCCCAAACATCAGTTTATCCACGTCACTTGCAACCTACTTCTATCGACAAGGGGTGAATGCAAATAAACGCCTTACTTACAGCCCAAATAACTAAGTTCCGGACTTGAATACGTTCATCGTGTCGCGCATTATCGTGACCATCTTCTCTTGACAGTCCATTATAAGCTGGAATTGCTAAATTGTCTTATTATTAGCATAATGTTTATATTGCCAATAAAGGAAACATAAG
Organism: Medauroidea extradentata; assembly: GCA_003012365.1. Taxonomy (NCBI): domain Eukaryota; kingdom Metazoa; phylum Arthropoda; class Insecta; order Phasmatodea; family Phasmatidae; genus Medauroidea; species Medauroidea extradentata. The sequence goes on along the minus strand of PNEQ01080001.1, from coordinate 6,693 downwards.
CGCTAACTGGCCGGTCTCGGCCACTCGTTTCTCATTATTTCTTCTCGTGCATAATGTCAAACCTGTTCAGAAACATTCCGCTTCTCAGGTGTCCCAAGTGGAGAAAAATCAACATAAACATAACTTTTGCCGTAATGGCTGATGGACTCAATCCAAATTTTAGAATTTCTTTGCGTTGGTTTCGTGTTCTTAGGTTTTTCGGAAGTAATAAATAGTTTTATCGCCATTAGCGTCTGCAGTTGACCCATTGTTCAAAACACCTGTTTTATTGTAATGACTATTGAAATTCACCCTCTTTTTGGCCATGAGAAGTGAGATTAGCTTTCTATGGTACACAAAAATTTCTTTCAGACACTTAATTCAATTTAAATTGTCGAAAATATCATGCCTATCATGACATGTCGTATTTACACAGGTGGCTTAAAACAGAATATGATTAAAGTCGTACAGTTAATTGACTATATTTCACCTACATACATTACATTTCTTGGAGAATCCTGCGATATTCAACCAGAAAGAGGAACGTGAAATAAGTTGGCATCTATACTCGGTCCTAACAGTACTGTGTAACCTATGAAAGAGATTTGAAGATTATTATTATTTATATAAACAGCAAGTAGTTGAATCCATAAGTCAGTGTAAACGATTCACGAACAATAAAATTTTTTCTATAAGGTCATAAAATTACATTTGATACTATATTGTACATTTTCTTAACACGTTGCAAGCAAGATATATAGTAAAAGTCTTTCCTTTAAAGTTGTACAAAGGAGTTGTTTAGCTTGATGTTAAGAAAGCTTGCTTTATAGCAAGAAATCCTTAGGAACACATATTTTTTGTGACAAAATTATTTCTTTAAGAGTAATTTCATTAATTAGTAGGCAATGCATGTGTTTTAGAACATTAAGATAAGCTTAAATTAACTACAGCACACTTCATCTAAAGTTTACAAACGAATCACTTTGATAACGACACAGTTATTTGCTATCGTACTTTTTAAAATAAAAACAGTTTCATTTTTCTTTTGCACTGTTACACATTTGTACAAAAAAATTCTTGGTCGCAACTCACTCTGTTCTGCAGTATAGAAAGTCTTTTAGCGTGCTTAGCACAGAACGAGGAAATAAAATACTTTATTTTACATAGCTGAAGCGATCATATTGTGGCAGTAAAGTCACGCAAGTTGCAACCGTCCAGGAGCCCGGCCTTGAAAAATGGAAGAAATTTTAATTACCGGATTATTTAGTGTGGAAATCCAAGACGAAGGTGCTGTAGTAGGGCAGAATCACAATTCTTCAAAGAAAGGTCGTGGCCTTAGATATGACAACCTTTCCAAGAAGTTACATTTTTATAGCTTTTTGAGCTGCGCAATGGCATTGGCTGTCACTAAATCGTGTGTTCTACATACCATAGAACCAGGAAAATACATTGCTGTTTGAGATTCTAGGTGATATTAATGTAAGCCTTCTTGGAAGAGTTCACACATCAAGTCCTAGGCCTCCGATGGCTATAGTAGAACACACGTCAACTGAGTATATTTCAAGAAAGTTTCTTATGATGAATAGGAATTTATAAGTCAGGAAACGATTAGAGAAGAACGTAAAATACACTTCATGCAGTATGTGTCCTAGATAACGACGGCCAGTCTGAAGAATGTGACTAACACAACCTTTGTCCGTTACTGGACCGTTTAAAAGCTACTATATATTTTCGATTTGCCTGCCATACCATTCACTACAAAAAAGATCACAATACATTAAGAAGCAAAATAAATGTTCCAGTTAATTGATGATTGTACAAACTATATGAATGGTTAACACCTTAAGAAACACAAAAAATATCATAGTCATTGTACCTATACGTGAATTATTATAATACATTTTACCCTATCCAAGTATCTGTTGCCACGTATGTAAATGCGATTTTGAAAAGTAATTTTATTTATTAACGTAGTCTTCTAATAGTAAACTATTTTATATTGTGTAAGCCTATTAATACATACTAGGCATAATTGACATACTACACGTAATTAATTTCTGGCAAATAACTTTCTGGCGTATGTCCAAACATTAATAAATAATGTTTAAAAATGTCTCACTTGTCTATCATAATATTCCTCAACATAAAATTAACTACTTACACTTTTGGGTATAAAGATACTGCTTCAGTAAAATGACACGGAAAATTAAATCTAATCGCAGTTATATACCATTTTGTTAGTGTTTATCCTGTCGAATAATTTTTGTACAAACCAGTAGAAACATTTGTTTGTTTACCACAAAACTGTTTGCAAGGATGAACAAATACTAATAATTGGCCTTAAGGCGCCCGCCTGGTGGCCGTGTGTTCGTATGAGTGAGACAAGGCGTTAAGGGCGATGCTGACCAGTTCATCTGACGCGGTATCGCCTCTAGCATAAGACACTGAAACGGGGTGCAGTGGTATCGTAGATCACTCGCCTGACTAAAACTTTCTGCGCTGACCACAATTTTAGTGGTAAAATGTTTTAAACTAAGTCAAATATATTTTTCTATGGTTGTTTCACAAAAATCCCATGAGTAGTTCTTTAGTTATAATAGATTAAATAATCCGTTCTTAGCCATTTTGAGAGGCTCCGAAACGATCTATCTAATAAACGTGATGTTTTGAAACTACCATTCAACCATAGTGTGAAGTGTGCGTTCTTTTTGTAAATACACAGACTAGAATCACATTTATAAGTTTCTTAGGGGGAAAAAATGAGTTCTGCTAGCACGCTGCAACGCTGTTTACAAGTTAGGCGGGCGTCTTAAACATTACTGACGATACACTTGCAGTACAATATCAAGACTTGTGAATAATTTTATGATTCCCTTCGTTTTTCCAGGAAATTTGAGTAGAATCCACAGTTCGTCGCATGCACCATGTTGTTCCAAAGTCATACGCACACGTCTGCAGCTTGGCTTCATGGTTATTGATTGCGTGTCTTATGTTCAGACACGTCTGTAGTTGACTGTACCAACCAGTATAAAGTAACTGCAACACCACACATATGTACTTTACTACTAAAACCCCAACACATCCAATCACTGACCACAGATCCGAGCCGCACGTGTGCACATAAAAAACATTGCAACTAAATGCAGCAAAATCTTTTCGCCTCGTAACCGTGGCTCTTGAGTGTGTGATGTAACATGAAATGCTTTTATGCGCAGTGTGTTGTTTAAATGAGATGTCTGTTAACATTTCTAACTTCACCGTATAAATCCTTTTAACAGCATCTGAGTGAAAAGTGCTCAGTTTACTGTCGTCACGATATTCTCTTCTGTGAAAGCATTTGCAATTTAATCATTCATCGCCTAATGTGCTTCGACACTGAGCTTGTGTGTGTGTACATTCTGGCCTTTATTTAATGCGAAACGTAAATATGTACCTTTAGACTTATTTTATAGGACGTTTATTGCGTCCTGAGTCAAACTTACAAGTGAAGCAAGACTTCCATCGTGGATTCACCCACCACGTTTTCCTTTAGCTAAAACTTCGTGTCATTGCTCCTATCATTTATCCAAATTTTCGACATAAATTATATTCTTACTGGCGTTAAGGCTTATTTAAATGTATTATTTCCGTTTGTTTCATTTTACTGATATGGCATTTAGGCGAAGGGTTGCTACTGTACTTTAATATAATTTCTTCCTGGTCGCGATCATTAACTCTGAATAAAAGCACTTCCTTCACGACAAAGGAAAATGTTTCTATGGGACTCTTTACTTTGTGGAAAAGAAATCTTGATTAGAGCTAAGGCAAAGAAGAAATATGGTGTGGTAACTTTCTCTTTAAAATTTTTCTTTAAGATCAGATTGATTTTATTCTTGACCAAGATAGAGTTTTGTTATTAAATAAAGCAGATATTATTTAACTGTATGTAACAATAAACTATTTCAATTAAAACACAATGTATTTTGCCGTTTTTGCATACTTTTAACATGTTCTTTGATTGTGAAGGTGATTCTTGGGATGGTGTATTTGCACAGTTGTACCGTACGCGACTAACCAATAGTCCGTTGAAATCTGTGAACCTGTCTTAGGATTGACTGCTGAAGTCTGCGGTAGAGATTTATATAAAACATGAACAAACAGAAAGTTCCTAACTTGTTAAGTGCCTACTTGTATTATCTTCGTGATAGCACTTTATTTTACCTTATACCGTAAAGACCGCTCAAGGGTAAGAAATGTCAACTCTGACCATATTTCAACTTCTTTGTTCTCTTCAGGTAGATGCAGGGTAAACCTGCCCTACTTCGTGGTACTAAGGCTTCTAACTTCAGTAGCCTAACTTACTATGTTTAACATTTTAACTTTGATCTTACAGAAGTTAAATTGGTCACTAATAGCTGAAACTACAAATACCTGCTCCCTGTTGGTAACTTAGTGAACCAGATGTACAGAACACTCATAATTTTGTGAACACTGAAAATTTGTTATTCGCGATACTAAGGCATGTCACGACATATGTTCAGTTTATCTGGCACTGCAGATTTCGGCAGTTAGATGTACGGCATATTCACGGATTTCAGAACACAATTTGTCGAACGAGAATGATTCAACAGTACACAAATCTGATAATTTTCTTTGCGGAAAATATGCTTTGCACTTATTCATATTTGAAGACATATTTTTGTTGGTCGCATCATAAAAAATAAAGTTTTTTTTCTAAACTTTGACACTCAATATTCTGTGACTTTTTTTAGTCTCTGATTGCTGTATTTTTAAATTAAGAAATGTTTGTAAGATTCTCTGCCGATATTTCCAGAAATTGCGAAGAACTTTTGAGTTGAATTTCCTTCCAACTAGTTTTGTAAGCATTTCGCGTCTTTCTATTGGTTTCTGAATCATTATCTCCAATTTTTCGTAATTTCTGCTTACTTTGAATCAGTGTCCGAGTACTGCTCGAGCACTAAAAAGAAAGTATTTGTGTAGATACAATCCTTCTACGTTATATATTTTAGAGTTAAATACATATTCTGTTCAATATATTGAAAAATCAAAACAGTACGACCTATTTCCCCAACAGCACGGCAACGTTGCCTCCACGTTGCCTGCACGTTACACTGTAACATTGTGACGTTGCTACAACGTGCTGTGATGTGCCAGAAATGTGCACAATAGGTGCCGGCAACGTGCCAACGTCTCGTGCAGGCAACGTTGCAATGTGACGTTTCCGCACTTCGTCAGCACGTTGCCAGCGCCTTATTTCAATACTTCCAGGTTCATTTTTTTTAATCTCCCATACACCTTTGTGCAAAGTGCAAATATTTACAAAATCATCACTTAATGTCAGAATGATGACGAAACGTAAGTACGAAAAATTACCATTGTTTGTACTGATATTGATCATTTGGATGCACAATCACTGATATGAAAAGTATTCCACTATTAATCGTATTTAAATAAAATAAAATGCTTACCATCCCTGTCATAATTAAACGAATACTAAACAGTTTTACAATGTGAAATGTTGTTTCCCAACTTTTAAGATTTTTATAATACAGTAAATGGGATACCACATTAGCTCATGTAAAACACAGAATTTTTGTATTATTTGTACATGTGGATATAAAATAATAGCCGTTATTCATGTATGGCATCTGTTGGTCAGAAATTAAATTAACTGGTATGGTGGTGAAAGTCACAATTATAACATTTCTGGTACGTGCAGGCAACGTGCTGCTAGGTTTCCTCGGCAACGTTGCAATTGTAACATTTCTGGCACGTGCAGGCAACGTGCTGCTAGGTCGCCTCGGCAACGTTGCAATTGTAACGTTTCTGGCACGTGCAGGCAACGTGCTGATAGGTTTCCTTTGCAACATTGCAGCTGTAACATTTCTGGCACGTGCAGGCAACGTGCTGCTAGGTTTCCTTTGCAACGTTGCAGCTGTAACGTTTCTGGCACATGCAGGCAACGTGCTGCTAGGTTGCCTCGGCAACGTTGCAGCTGTAATGTTTCTGGCACTTGCAGGCAAAGTGCTGCTAGGTTTCCGTTGCAACGTTGCAGCTGTAACATTTCTGGCACGTGCAGGCAACGTGCTGCTAGGTTGCCTCTGCAACGTTGCTACTGAAACATTTCTGGCACATGCAGGCAACATGCTGCTAGGTTTCCTTTGCAACGTTGCAGCTGTAATGTTTCTGGCACATGCAGGCAACGTGCTGCTAGGTTGCCTCTGCAACGTTGCAGCTGTAATGTTTCTGGCACTTGCAGGCAACGTGCTGCTAGGTTTCCTTTGCAACGTTGCAGCTGTAACGTTTCTGGCACATGCAGGCAACGTGCTGCTAGGTTGCCTCTGCAACGTTGCAGCTGTAATGTTTCTGGCACTTGCAGGCAACGTGCTGCTAGGTTTCCTTTGCAACGTTGCAGCTGTAACGTTTCTGGCACATGCAGGCAACATGCTGCTAGGTTGCCTCGGCAACGTTGCAGCTGTAATGTTTCTGGCACTTGCAGGCAACGTGCTGCTAGGTTTCCTTTGCAACGTTGCAGCTGTAACATTTCTGGCATGTGCAGGCAACGTGCTGCTAGGTTGCCTCTGCAATGTTGCTACTGAAACATTTCTGGCACGTGCAGACAACGTGCTGCTAGGTTGCCTCTGCAACGTTGCTACTGAAACATTTCTGGCACGTGCAGACAACGTGCTGCTAGGTTGCCTCTGCAACGTTGCT
>PNEQ01079990.1:0-20756 GCA_003012365.1 Medauroidea extradentata | reverse complement strand
ATATATATATATATATATATATATATATATATATATATATATATATATATATATATATATCCTAACACAGTCATGCCATGTTTTCCATAGATTTTTTAAAATGTATTTCTTGTAATGTTAACAGTAGACCAATTTTTAAAAACTGTCTTAAAGTGTCTCTTAAAGATTTATTAAAAACGTGTTTTTTATAACTTTTATGTATTGTGTGTTGGTATCTAATATAGGTACAATTTCTTTATAAAAGTATTTTAATTTAACTTTTTTTGAGAAATAAATGCAACATTTTTAGACTGAATGATCAGAAGAAAAGCCTACGTTATTCGCCATAAGTTAAAGGAAGTTCTCGCCTAGCACATGAACTGTGATATATAACATGTCACATGTGTATTATTTTACACAAAACTGCCAAAATTATTGCCAGTATCTTTACAAATTAGAATGTAACACAGTCCAAATATGCACCTATATTTTTTAAAATCATAGCACACATTTTAAACATATTTGTTACATCTTTAAAATTGATGTAACTGCTTTTTGAAAACTGATGTACCGAGAAACATAACAACCGACCTTGTAAAACAGAACACTATTTGTTTGACTTTACGCCTTACCTTTCACCGTTTAAGATCACATAATTATGTTATTCAGACATCTTACTGGCAGGTTGTTGGCAAGCCAGTCCCTATACACCAGAGGGAACAAGCTTATCGCTGACGAGAGTAGTTGAATACAAGACTGCATTGAAATCACTGCATGCCTCTTTAGTGTTCTTTTCATAAAGACGATATTATTCTTTACGAATTCACCTGTCACGCCCGTATTATCTACCTAATAATGGCTTCCAGTTGCTAAATAAGCGTGTTTAGAGAACTTTGCTTAAACGCACACAAATAATTGAAATTCACAACACAATGACTTTGCTGTCGAATTTTGGCATCTCGCTTAAACATGAACAGAACACGCTGAACCGCACCATTCTTTAAATAACTGAGTATTAATATGAACTCGTGTCTTTTGTATTGCATGAGCGAGAATCATATACTTCCGTATTACGTTTATATGGCACATGCCACAACGGCTTTCTTCGGCTGTACTTCTATGCGAGTCGACAGCATTGTTGAATGTTAATTTTTGCATGCTAGTAAATTTATTTTAAAAAATCACAATGTTTTTTTTCATACATTGCATTTTAATTCTAAATTTAAATTATTTATATAGCGTCCAAAGTTAACGTATGATATGTTGAAGCGTTTGTCTTAGGTCTCTCTTCTTGTAACTGCGACTATATTTGTGTTTCCTATTATTCTGGAATATTTACTCACAGAATAAATTGTCTATTTGTAACTAACAAGATTTCCTCTAAACAATTATCACGTGACGGTAAACAGCATTTATTTCGCGTGCCTCAAAATTATTGTAAGAATATTTTTTCATGATAAAAGCTACATTTATATTACTTCATTCATTAATTTATATTCACATAATATAAATGACACGAACTTAAAGAACAATTATAAATAATTAATGTGTTTCTTGCAAACTTTATAAACTTTTCAATAAGTAAATACAAAGCAAAACAATTTACGATAAAAAACAACTACAGTTTCACCACAAATTAGCTGTCCATATTTATCATTACTCCTTAACAAGAACGTGGAAATAAAACATTCGGAGCACTTAATATAGCCAATTACCACTAGACACATAGTTGCATGTGTTTCCTTCACCAATTGTTAAGATAAACATACGGTTTAAGATACAATGAGAAAAGGATCGATTTTAATCACTTCATCATTCTGCTTAGCTAATCATGTGATTAGATAAATACCAATACCTCGGAACGGTATAATTATATTTAATCGGTTTTAAGGATACATGTTAGATATTCTGTAAAAACATATTTTCGATTCGTTAATAATTGAAACACAGAAGATCCTGAAAGTACTTTTAGGTATTTGCGTAAGCAGTATTCTGAAGCAAAATCGTCTCAATATTATGCGACATTATGTCAACAGGTCTAAGAGCTACTGAGAGACACTTATTGTCTCTTTTCCCTGTTACAATTTTAAGTTTCGTAAAATTCTGAAAATGCTTTTAGATGTCATTCTAGTAAAGCATATCTTACGTTTTTGCACTTTAACAGTCGGATTACGAAAACTTGTTAGGAATTACCTTATTGATGTAAAAATCACTGCTATTACTATTGATATTGCTCGTCAGGTTCGAGCTATATCAAAGTTTCATTAAAACACTTTTCACAACATTTTTTTCTTCGGCGATGTCGAATTTCCACCTTCGACATGTGGGAACAGCGTAGCGATAAGAGCCACTGTCCCACGCTTGACGAGAAGCAGCGTGACAAACTGGCGTCCAAAGTTTTTCTTGTAAAACATAGAAGCGTAATTCCAAGTGTGTGTTCTTTTCGTAGATAAACATTATATGAATAATTTAAGTGGTTTCACGTAACAAATAATACACGTGACCCGCTGCAATGCCGTCCATGCGCTAGTTAAGGTGTCTAGCGAACGAGTGGAATATTGAAACATCGATAAATTCTAAACTACTCTTTTTTTTCGAGTAGATATTTCATTAGCTAATGTATATTTACACAGCACTGGACGGTAGTTTGCTTTGCTTTCGAGTAAAAAATTAAAATTGGTATTTAGAAGAATAGGAGATAAAAACACAAAATTCATTGAAATTGAAAACTGTAAATTTTATAATTTTTAATATTACAATATCCAGGTCTCTATAATAACAGACTTTAAAAAATACTCACGTTTTGATTTCAAAATAATTTTTACGTCTAAAAACCTACCGTGCAGTGATTTTCGGATAGAAAAATTATTTTAAAATAAAAATTCGAGTAGGCGATTTTTGAAAGTCGGTTAGAGTCCTGTATATTATCGTAAAAATATTATGGAACTTACAGTTTTAAATTTTTATGGATTTTGTGGTTTTTATCCCTTAAGGGCAATGAAGCGAAGGTTATTTTTTTTTCGGTTGTTGTTGCGTGGCACAAGAAATAAGGAAAATTTCAAGTAGACTGACCATGAACAAATATTTTTTAGAATTTTTTTTTAACGAAGTTATGACCACTTTTTTGGAGTTTTCTACATTCCTGGAAATATCGGAAACTACAAAAAATTGGGCGCGATGACTTCGTAGGATATCTAGTTAGGTATGATACTTCGGCCTTAAACCATTTTCGAAAGTAGTAGATAAATATATTCATTAAAATTGCAGTTTAACTTTTTAGTGTAAAGTTTTCTTTTTATAGCAGATATTTCATCTGCTGATTTTTGCTATAAATATGTTTTATTTCTGGAATAACAGCTCAGTATTCTCTTGTCTGGACTTTTAAGTTTATGTTAAGCACTGGTTCGCTTCAATTAAACTGAAAACGCGAGTCCTGCAATGGCAGTTATAGTGTGGTGTGTCGCGCGTCAGTATATAACCCGATATGCGCTGTACTGATATGCTATCTATTGGCAGCCGCGTGAACTCATTGCACCACGCCGAAACTACAGGACACAACAGACGGGAGAATCGTGGGATCAGGGGCGTATCCAGAAAAAGGGGGGGGGGGGGGAGTGTCACAGGAGTTATGGCCCCATTCCCCAAACCCAAGGTCAAAATTTGAATTATATACCGAAGACAATAATACAACCTATAGCCTAAATTGAAATCACTCTATTGTAACAGTAAGTGTATAGGTATGTAATATTTTCAAGTATGTAAAATGCTTGAATAACACTATTTTGCTCCTTGAAAACCCAGTTCTTTCCCCGGAGGAGGACTCCCAAATTCTCCAACTTTAATTTTTAGGAAAGGTGACCTCCTCCAAAACAAAAGTGAGATCCGCCCCTGCATAAGTTACGCACAAAACTATGTACATAAAAACCATTTTACGTCTATTAACGAAGCTAGAAGCGCGTGTTGTCAAGAGATTACTTCTATATGGCCATTGTTGTCCGCACAGGAACATAGATGAGCAAACGCGCGCGTCTTGACTGAGTGGCAGGATGGAGGCAAGGTCGAGGCGTGGTGGGGCAGCGGTGGCCGAGGGGTCAGACCCCCCGCCTTCCACCAAGGCGATACGGGCCCGACTCCCGGCGGGATCGGTCCCCGGATTTTCACATGCGGGAATCGTGCCGGACGATGTCGCTGGTCGGCGGGTTTTCTCGGGGATCTCCCGTTTCCCCCGCTCCCCCATTCCGGCGCTGCCCCATACCCACATCATATCACACTGAAAAAAATGCTTATTAGTCACTACAAAATGTTTTGTCATTATGGACCTTACCAAAAGTTTTTGTACTGACTACTAAATTTTTTTGCTGTCCCCAATAAAGTTTTGCAGTAACTAACAAAAAATTTTGTAACCACTACAAAAATATTTCGTGAGGTCTATACTGACAAAACATTTTGCAATCACCACGAAACAGTTTTTTCTGTGCACCCCTCACCAGGGCTGAAGACGATGTTAAGCGCTGATCAAAACCTATTCACTCACTCGAGGCGGTAGACTGATAGAGACGTCACTTCGCTGCCTGCGCAAAAAGAAGATAAATGCATTTGTACATCGCAGCATTGTGGACGTGTACGTGAAGTTTACTGATGTTTAGAAATTCAAATATAATAAATTTTATACATTTATTTGCATCGTTGCAGCAATGTGTTGATTTAAAACCGAACACGAAAAACTAAATTGGTATAAAACGTCATTCTAATAAGAAAATTAATGTCAACACTAATAATGATAAGTATGTATGTCTCATGCATAATGTAACAAGTTATTTTATAAATTAGTAAAATGATGACTCTATGTAGCTCCTCAGGTTTGTCCGCTAACAATTTAGTCAGAACGTAACGAATATATATTATACAAAAATTTCATATCATGCAGCAATATGCTAATGTGGTTTATGTTTTTAGGATTTGTGTTGCTCTTAATTAGTGTTAAAACGTGTGATTAGATAGTAGAGCAAATATTTGATACAAAAAATACCATGTTTTACCTATACGTGACAAAATATAACAGCCCATCGTCCAGGTAGCAGTCGAGACCACTGGTGTGTTTTGTCCTCAGAAGTTCATTAATTGTATTTTCATATTAACTACTCTAGCATATAGTTAGAAATCTGGAGAACTGAACAGTAAAAAGTAGAATAAGACTACTATAAATTACATTATTATTATTATTTCAACTATTTTTTGTGGTTCTGCAAATAAAAAAAAAAATGTACGGGGAGGAATTTTTTACGAGCGAAACATTGTATATGTTTGGAACTGGTTTCTACACAATGGGAAAACCATGGCTTATAGCCTAAATTAATGAAGTGCCTATACACATTTTGAGGATAATGTCTTTGAAGTATAATTTGCTGTTTACAAAAAATTAACGAAAAACGCTGAAATATTAATTAATAAGCGATATGAACCAAATCAGTTTCTACGTTTAAAAATGTTCACCACTTTAGCTGTCTTCGTGCATATGCTCAGTGTTGCCAATCCAGCCATTCCAAATTCCATAGACACAACTAGATATATTCCGTACAATTTGGCAGAGAAATATCTGCAACAACTTGCCTTATCGCCCCCTCCTTCACTTTATCCCTCTTTTTTTTTGGGTCCGCGGTGTTCGAGTGGTCAGACCACTTGACTCCTACCAAGGCGATACGGGTTCGATTCTCGGTGGGATCGGTCACCGATTTTTCGCACGGGGATAAACGTGACGGGAGTTTCCTATGGTCGGCAGGTTTCCCCTGCATTTCTCATTAACCACTTCTCTGTTGCAGATTTCATTTCATCCTTCAGGATATGCAGGTGCCTATGGACAGCCAATCAGATGTTTGCACTCGGATTACGGTACCCTGTCCTCGAGCACCTTTCCCCATTAAAAACAAAACAAATAACTTTACCTTTATTAAGCTCTTCCGTAACAAACCAAACCTCTTTTCTGAACACCTGATGGCCATCTCTCTCAGCCGCGAACATAAGAAGCATAAAACAAAACAGATGGTCTTCGAACTATGTAACCATTTTACACACATTCAATGATCCCAAAATTTTCGCTGTCAGTGTTTTAGCGCCCTCCTCTCCTCCTTCCTCCAGCGCACAGGCCTTTTCCTTACGCGCCGTGCTCACCTTTGTACGATGAGTTCAACAGAATAAATTTTTGGAATATATTGTTCCTGAGATTTTGATTTCAAGTATCCACTTTCACATTCAATTATAATTCTTGAATTTTTTCATATTTAACACTACATTCATAAATTATAGATAAGGAATATATTTTTCAACAACACATCCCCCACATATCTCACACAGCTATTCATTCCATGCAAAATATACAAACCATTTTCAAATTCCATACATTTTTGGAATTCCACACACTTTGGCAACAAAGTATGCAAGCGCCACTTAGAACTGCGTTCTTTGACCCACGGGAAAACGTATTTTTCTTATCCACCCGGAAAAAAATTTGTTAGTGGGCACGAAATATTTTGTTGGTATTCACCTTGCAAAATTATTTTTGTAGCGACAAAAAAAAAAAAGATAAACACATCACATCCATTTTACTATGAAATACAGGGACAGTTAAACACAGAACAACGAAATACATGCGTACTTGTTATTTATTGCGACTTAAACTCTGAACTTAAAATAGTGGAATGAGACGAAAACTTTTGGGAAACAAATAGGATACCCAAGTTACATAGGTTTATCTATGAATGTTTTTTTGCCAGAAATTGCCGATTCCTGGCATGCTCGAGGACTGCGTTGTAGAAACCCGACATACATAAAAATGCACAGGCTGAACAGAAAAGTAAAGAGGACAAGAATAACGGTAGTAAATAGCGTTCTGTACACTCACCTTTGTTTAGTTTTTGCTAAAATGTCTGGCTAGTATGTTAAAGAAAGGAAAACATATTGATTTCAAAGACTTGATATGCGGGAAATATGCCTTTGTCACCTGAAAATACCAAACTGTGCATCGGAATATGCCGAAGTAAAACTTATTTGTCTTTCTTCAAATTCAAATTGTGTTGTGATTAAACATGTAAAACAATACCTTTAGGTTACTGAGATTATATGAGATTATGTGTTCACTTTGTAGTGTCAAACTTATTGGATAAATATTTAAATCAAATAATAATTACTTACATATATTTTTATGTTGATTGTTAATCATATTTATCTATGGTTTGTAAAATATCTGTTTTAACGTTTAAAAGTTGTATGAATTTTCATGAGACAGTATAACTGTATGATTATTACATGACCAAGAAATTTGACTACATTTAGTTACAATCAATTTGCTAGCAAGATCCAGTGACGTTTCAGTGAAAATGCTTGGGTCTGTTATTTTTCGATGTACTTTGCTTGCTTTATATTCGTAACAACGTCAATCCTACTTATAAAATGGTAATACTTATGAATGTTAATGTCTAGTGATTTTAATTTTTAGGGTTGTGTTTCAGGCTTTACTTTCCAGAAACACCTGGGCTTTAGGAGAAAAGTTTTCATTAAAAATATTTAATTTTTACACTATCCCGCCCGAAGGAAACGAACAGGTTTAGGGTATATTTCAATATTGTTAAATCTCAGTCTTGCTTAAATGTTGCGTTCTTAAATGTTTCACAATGGGAAGACACACCCGAATGCGGGTGTAAGCGGCAAACGCAAAAATTCCTTTTTACCAGTGACGTTTTAGATCTTTTTCAGTCGCTAAACTCACGTAGTAATTGTATTTATACCGTCGTAAATGATCCAGTAAAATCTAGTTACCCAGACGAAGAAATAATAATATTTGTATTATAATTGAAGTAAACAAATTTTTAGTATTGATTTATTTTATGTATTGGATTATGTTATGTTGGGTCATGTTCATTAAAAATAGCCGGCTGGATGAACTGCAATGTATTTGTTATCAATAAAACACATGTGCGATGTAACTCATTTTATTCCGTGTTGTAGTTTGTTTCGCCACACCAAGTAGGCCTACAAGGTTCGAGAGGAAACAAAAATTTGTGCCAGCTCATTATTAAAACGTGACAAAGTGACGCGATAAAGCTGTTCCTATTGGAATGTGGAGTCTTACAAAACAAATCTCAAATGTATTACCATTATATATTTTAAAGATGCTCAGTTTTGTCATTGTTAACTGAAATAATTTCGCAGTTTAGGTACTTTCTCAAAGATGTTAAAATATATGCATGACATACTAAGACGGCGAATATTTCAGTACGAAAACGTATAAACGTATGCTGGCATTTCGGATATGAAATTTGTATTTAGTTACCAAAAAGGAGTGTTTTATCGTGCTTACCTAATATGTAAATGAAGTACATAATTACTATAGCATTGGTAATTTATAAAATTCTAAAATTTGAAAAAGTTTGACTGTCTGAAAACTAGTTATATGTAACTACCTTCCCGGCTGCGCCTTCATCCGTAACTACTGTTAAAAATGTAACAAATTTATAGTACCTATTCTTAATATGTTAAAGTAAACAGGGTACATTCCCTAATAGTTGTGTATCATATTATGGCATTTACCGTCGTTTAGTCCTCGGCTATAATTTAAAAAAAAATATATAATAATAAAATAAAATACAGGAAATATTTGGACAACGACTTTGGCAGGTATTCTGTCAAAATTGAACAACATTATAGTAACTCCGGTTCGATTCCCGGCTGGTTGGATTGTAGTGTTTCATTAGGCAAATCCCTCATTTCTCCCGTCCTCATAGAGGCACTGCTCTGTATCCAGCTCATGTCACCCCTCACCGGCTCTTAGCTTGTCCCGTGGCGGCTGCGTCCTCTATGATTTCAACATTTCACAACTTTGTCATATACTTCAAATATAAACATTTTCTGCTACTAACATGAGCGTGCAAAATATCAGAAAATTTCTTTCGCAATCTATTTCAACGGATGCTATAAATCTCCCTCACCACAGACTTACATAATACCCGATAACACCAAGGCATGTCATCAGAATTCTTATGTGTGTATGGGGTCCAAAACAAAAAAAAAGTGTTTTCATGAATCCAAAGGCGAAGAGTAACATCTTTTGAATTATTCATCCATAGCCATGCTCATTTTGCGTGAGTTCTGGAACATTTTACTTCCATTTACACACCTGATGTCAGATTTCGGGGAAAATAACTGAAATAACTTGTCGTGTAAGCTTCATTCCTATTCAAAAATCAGCCCGTTATCTCCATTGGTTTACGAATTACTGAGAATTATTTGGAAACACATTACATTTATTAATGGCCTTTTAGGTAAAATTTCGAGGGAAAAATACCATGAAAGCAGTTTTTTTATAAGTATTTATGAAAGCTTGTAAGAATCAATTCGATATCTCAGCAGGTTGAAAAGTATTCGTTTAAAATACATTTTAAGCTTTTCACCCTTCATTTAGAAATTTGAAAAAATCTAAAAATATTGTAGTATGTATATGAATATGCTACATTTTGAAGCAAAAATTATGTAATCTCACCAAACTCATTTACTTCCTGTCACCACTTTAATTTCCCAATTTAGAAACATTCCTTCTTGTTTGGAGTTCACGGCATGAGGGGAAGCCACCTTGAACATTTCGTGTGTCTAGGTCCAGAGGTTTGGGCTGTGTGTGTTTATATGTCCGTAGCCATGAGAAGGGCGAAGCAGAAATGACCACAGGATAAAGCAAGATTTAAGGTGGTTCAAGCGGTGGCCGCTAGATGTCATAGCGCACAGCGGAATGAACTATGCCCTCACCCTATGAAGGCTCGCTGCCAACTGGCTGCTGCCGATATCCGGCTCCTTGCGTTATATACGATTTAACTGCGCGCTGATAGCATACAAGTGCACGTTTGTGGACGGTTTAAGCCAATTTGCGGCTTATTCCCACACATGACTGAATTTCAGCGTGCACCACAAATGGTGGACCCACTGTCCTAGTTTTGAACATCCCGATGGTCCTCTTGAAGTCCCGGAACACCCTCGCTGCACTATTCCTAGCAGCAAACAATATCGCCGAACACTCTTGAGTACCACTCGCAACCCGTTATTATCAAAACGACTCACTCACACACAAGACCCCTTTCGGCAAAACTCTCTCACTCTCTCTCAGTCTCTGACACAGCTCCCTTTTATATTCTTAATCAACAATCCAGAAATCTCTCGGCAACTGTTTGTTCCGGTGCTCCTAGAAACATATAGCATCAGGGTCAAATCGCTGTCCGGGAGCAGAAAGTTGCACAGGCATTTTCTAGGCCGTGGTAATCTTCTGTTATCTGAGTTTTTCCGAAACTCGAGATAGGCATGCAGATGGCACAAAGGTTAACGCGAGCCGCACATTGCACACCAAAGTCTTTTAGTTCTGCCATACTGTCTCGTCTTACATTGATAACACTGTAGTCGCTGTTTGCAACACTGCCACCTCGTTATATATGTTCGTCCCGAGCAGACAACACAGCCTCTGATCCATCGTAGAGAGCCATTCTGTCAATATGCACCACCTTGGGTTTTATTGTCCGAGAGCCTTGCGAACAATCTATGAAACCACGTCACTTATCTACTTGACAATCTGGTAATGTCCTTCCTAGCACTTCTGTTGTTTCGGACGGTATCATTTTCGTCGCTGTGGGTTATACAGCTACACAAGGTGCCCCTCTCGAAACATCTTTACAAGTCCCTTCCGGTCATACCTCGTTTTCATTCAGTCGCTGTTGGCACTTAAATGTGGCCGAGCGAAGTCATGGGTTGTGCAAAACTTATGATGCAGTTCATTGTCATACACTTTCGGTTAAGCAGTCTGCTCTGTTTCTGTTGGTCTCCCAAACAGCAGATCAACCTGGAAGGCGAAGCTCACTCCCTAATTGAATCTTCGAAGGTGTTACACTTGTAGCTTCATGGACAGCAGACCTATATGCGAGGAGGAACTGGGGCACTTTAGAGTCCGAATCCTTTTGATGTTCTTCCACAAAAATGGACAGATATTGTTCCAAGGCACGGTTTAGCTGTTCGACCATCCCATCTGACTGAGGATGCAAAGGTATAACTAGTGTCTTCTTAATTCCCAGAATTTTTATCACCACTTGCAATAACTTGGCTTCAATCTTGCGGCCCTGGTCGGAGCGAAGGTAAAATGGTACTCCAAACCTTGAGAATAAATGCTCCACTAAAGCATCTGTCACAGTACTAGCCTATTGATGAGGTATTTGTACGACTTCATTACACTTTGTGAAGTAGTCTTGCACCACCAATTGGAACTGATTCTTTCTCCCTGTCACTGGCAAGGGACCCAAAGTGTCTACTGTCATCCTCTCAAATGGGAATCCAACAATGTTTTTCTGAAGATGACCATATACTCTAGTTTTTGGTTCCTTCCTTGCAGCACATGCATCACATGTTCTGTACCACCTCACGACATCATCCCTGCAATGTAGCCAATAGTATCGCAATCTAACTTTGTTGAGAATCTTATTAACTCCAAAATGTCCTCCGGCTGCTGAACTATGAAGTTCCTTCAGTACCTCTGGAACTCTAATTTCTGGGAGTACCAGCTGTAGGCGTGTTTCTTTGACATCTGCACTTTCCCAGTTCCGGTACAGGACACCATTTCTCAGAGATTGAATATCTCATAGTGACCAATATGCTTTGGCTGTAGTACTTCGATTATATAGCTCAGTTCACTCAGGGCACTGGCTTCTTTCCTTCCATTCTAGTACTGTCCTAAGAAAAGGATAATTTCTTTGATTGTGGCCAATCTTTTAATTACTTCAGAGAGAAAGTTCATAGCCAGTTGCGAACTCTTGGATTCTTGTTCTTCGAGTAGCAGGTGTCATTCCAATCTTCTCCTCTTGGGTCTCACAATGGAAGTAAATTTTATCACATGGCCTCCTGGACAGTGCATCAGCATTGTTGTGTAAGCGACCAGGTCTGTGCTATATTTCAAAATCATACTCGTGGAGGTGCTGCATCTATCGAGCCATTTGTCCATCTAGGTTTTTGAAATTCAGTAACCAGCATAATGAAGGATTACCTGTTCATAGAACGAAATGCCTTTCATATAAGTAATGGTAAAGTGTGAAATAGCCTAAACCATTGCCAGAAGATACCTGCGAGTTACACAGTAATTCGTTTCTGGCTTATGTAACACTTTGTTAAAATATTATAATCGCCCTTTTTTCCATTTTTGATATGTGACAACACAGCACCAATCTCTTCATCGCTTGCACCTATGTTTAAAATGAACTCGCCAGGATATTCCAGGACAAGAAGTGATACCGAAATTACCTTTAATTTTCTAAACTAGGGTTCATATTCGGGGGTACAGGGAAATTTTCTTTTAGTCTAGTCAACTCATATAATGGCTTTGCTGCTGTGGCAATACAATATTTTCTTAAATCCTAACAAACGAATTTCAAGTTGTAAAATTTTCCATTCAACCAATAGTTTAAACGCAAAACCGTTTTCCTATTTTTTTGAGAGTTGACTGAAGTGGACTGTTTACTTTATTCCTGTCATGCATTCAATTATATAGCAATTAGTTACCTAAACTCATATTATTTATTTAAAAAAGGGTATTATGAATTGAAACATGCGGATTTTACGAAATAGAGTATTTTTGACGGCAATAAACTTTACAAATATCTTTGTTTTAAATGCGCTAGTAACTTATTGTCGAGTAACGTGGCTGTTTAATGACAATACTATGTAATGTGCCAGCGAGACTTGTGTGCTAATTAGAACGGGTGTTTCTGTGAGACTTCGGCCTTCTCCGGTTTGGCGTCTTGGGACATCGGCTCTCGTTGAGAGGTCCTGTGGCTCTCGATAAGACCAGGCTTGCGGTCCTTGGTGCGATGGCCTGCGGGACAAGTAAATTAAGGAAAAGTAAACAAATTTAAACAGTTTTAAACAATTTTGATACATGGAAGTAAATTGGTACGCTTATGTAAACCGTAACTTAAAAAAATTCTTTGAATTTTTAACACATCTGGGGAGTGTTTTGGATCGAAGAAAGTAAGTAATAATATAAATATGTAAGAATCAAGGGCGTATCCAGTACTGGATCTTGGATGGGACGATGCCTTAAAAAGGAGTCAGTGAGATATTTTGGTCAACGTTTAACATCGAGGTCTTTAGCGCTGGTGAGGGGTGATATGATGTGAGTATAGAGCAGTGCCGGAATGAAAGGGCGGGGAAACGGGAGATCCCCGAGAAAACCCGCCGACCAGCGACATCGTCCGGCACGATTCCCACATGCGGAAATCCTGGGACCGACCCCGCCGGGAATCGAACCCGGATCGCCTTGGTGGTAGACGAGAGGTCTGACCACTCGGCCACCGCGGCCCCGCCTTACAAAGGAGACATACTGTACCTGCCCGCACTCTTAGCCTAGAGCAGGGGAGGGTGGGGGTTCCCTCGGAAAAAATTGGAATTTTAAGGTGCAAAATGGCGTTATTTAAGTAGCTTCCGGACTAAACGAATTGAATATTTCGGTTTGAGGAATTGTAATATTTTAAAGGATAAATTCTGTTTTAAAATTGAGCGCCTTTGTGCTGATATAAAATGTAGGTGCAACTATCAGCTTCTGCTTCCATAATGTTGTGATGAATTTGTTAAAGCTTTAGGAAAGGTATGAGGTAAAATTCTTTCTATATTTCCCTTGGTAATTATTTGGTTTAGTATTTTTGGAATAGACTGGGGATGAGCGATGTCCCCTGCCTGTATCCACTTCTAGTCAGAATGGCCTACAGTTCAAAGCGCAGTGTTGTACGTCAAACAGTCCGAAAATTACAGGCCCTCAAAGTTGGACTTCTCTTAAAAAAAATTGGGAAGAAGTATTTTCTCAAAAAATTAATTCCTTACTAACAATTTGACGCTCTATCTTAGCAACCCAAAAATTAATTTGGACGAATAGAAAATAATTTGGGATAACCGCGAAAAAAAAATGGTAACCATTTAATTTTTAAAATTTTCGAAAAATTCTAAGTAAGTTTAAAGGTACGAAAGAGTAAAGTACACCTACCAAATTTCAAGTTGATATATGGAACAGTTTATGAATTACAGCCCTTTATGTTAAAAAAATTCGGTAACATTCCACTCCAGTAATCCTATCTCCATACAGAGGGAGGTGAAGGGAGGTACTTAGGATGAGGGGAAAGATCGACAGAGAAAGGAAAGAAGAGATGCAGAAAAACTTTTGCAATACTGTATCTGTAACAGTTCGGGAGCTGCGCGCCCTCAAAGTTGGGCAAGTTTGGTAAAAATCTTCAGTATTTGAACAATGAGACGATGCGCACCGCACCTTAGACCATATGTGGAATACATGTTTCAAACAAATTTTTTCGTGATTAACCTGCAGACGAAGTTTCCCGGTCGAATCTAAGCACATTCTATACATAGTCTAAATACGCACATACATACATGCATCATGCGTGCATTCAAACAAATGTATACACATATGTACATGCATTCGTACATACGTACATATATAAGTACAAACACACAAAAATACTTACATACATACACACGTACAAACATACGTACAATCATTCATACATACGTACGTAGGTACATACCTACTTACACACAAAAATACATACATATTCATATACATACGTATTTAAATACATACGTAAATATATACATACACACATACATATGTACATATATTCATATATATGTATGTACATGCACAAACACATACATATGTGCATATGTACAGTACATTCATATATACCTACATACATACGAATGTTCATACATATACACATCACATTCACTCTCAATGTTTGGGATTCAAGGATATTTGAGTGGCAAAAGTTATTTTATTAATTTTAGGAAATTGCATGATTTTTCATTGGACTATAAAAATAAAAAAAAATCATGACAAAGTTGGAAAATTGTATTGAATAAAAACCGAAGTGAAGAATTTTATACGATTATTTATTAAAATTAATTTAAAAGGTGAATGTAAACAACACTCGCCACATGACTACATTTACCTTACGGCCATCTTGAGATCACTACCTTCTCGATTCCCATCTTCTACATCTGACATATCACCATTTGAGTCAAACTCGCACATAAGTTCTGCAATACAAAAAATTATTTAAAACCGAAATTGCATCCTCAACATACCGCCCGCCGAGACCGAAATGAATTATCGATGCAAGTCCCATTTACACTTAGGCAAATTCACAAACATTTCAGTATATGGGGAGGCTATAAAGTTTATGGACGGGGAGACGAAGCTTCTCTTTCGGCGTATGCACATCTACGACCCGAACACCACCATATTTTCCTGGGTGAAGTCTCACTATTCTGGCCAGGCATCAGGTCTGGGAAGAAGCCCGATCCTCACCAACCAGGACGAGGTCTCCAATGTTGAGTTCTAGGGTTTGGGCCAGCCATTTACCTCGAGGTTGGAGTTGGTGAAGATGTTCCAGCAGATGCCATATTCTCCAGAAATGGATTTCAAGAGTGTATACCATTTTCCATCGCTGGATGAGACAGATCTGTTCGAGTGCTTCTGGTTCCGGGATAGCAACATGGGGGCTCCAATCAAGAAATGACCAGGGATGAGGGCCGTTAGAGTATTTTGATCAGACGACATTTGGGTAAGGGTCTAGAAACCAATACCGATTCAACTCTGGTACGGAGCGTTATCAGCTACTTTAGGGTAAGAACTTGGTCACCAAAAACCGATGATGGATCATCACGGGAAAACTTTTTTCAATGCACGTTCAGCTTAAAAGATTTACTGACTTTCGCTTGTGCGCAGAGCTGTTACCCTATTTGACTGTGGCAATAAGAACCTCGATATTGTATTATTTGATGACAATTATTACTTTTCTGACAGCTACATTGTGTCAGCTGTACATAACCCAATCATACATGTCACAAGAAACTACAGTATTTTCAAGAATATGTTGACACAAAAAATTTTCGTGCAACTTTATTTACTTTGTAGATGGTGTATAGCAGGTTTCACAACGGCCTCCCATAATCCACCTTGGTGAGGACTCGATGTTGGCAGGAAATGAATATTGACTGCGGGTAAGCAACGAAGTCTGCCAGTGGTGGAAACTTGAAGAGATTTTGAATCACGTGGATCAGGTGTCGAGAAGTACCCATAAAATTAGTTTTGCAATCTAAATAGAGATAGGTACACAGGCCTAGTCTTTACACAAATCTTGAAAGAGCTGCAATATAACCATCAGTAGTCAAATCTGATACCACTTCAAAGTGAACAGCCTTTGTGTCCAAGCATATGAAGATGCAGATGTATGCCTTTTGGATAGGAAAATGGTGGAGTCCATTGAGCCGAACGGAATTAGGTTCTACATGGTCTACTCCAGTGCGCTCGAAGACACAAGTAGAGACTACCATCTCTGCTGGCAGGTCACCCACGATGGGTGGCTGATTTGTGGGTTTGTAGCGGAAACAGCACATACGTAGGAAAACTCATGTGCAGATTAAACTTCTACCTGACAGAATTCAGAATTTTTGTAAGATGAGATACTGTAACACGTATTAATGCAGGTACTTAGTATAGTAACGGTCGACCAAAGCAACAGCTGCATGGTTTTTGGGAAGGATGACAGGGTGTTTGACTGATAATTTTAAGATTGCATTCGAATGTCGCCTACATGCCCTGAACACACCATGTTGGTCCAGGAAGACTGCAAGACATTGGACTCGTGTAAAGCATGGATTATTTCTTTTGAGATGCTGCACATCATCCATCAAACGTTCACGTTGAACAATTCTGCATATCAAAGAAGTGGCTTCCTCCAATTCAGACCTCGAGAACGCACCATTTAAGCCAGACTGTTTTTTTTTTTGGCACAGTTAATGAAACACCTCACGAAAGCTATGGCACGGACCAGTTTAGGTCACGAGGAGATCTGCTGCAGTACCTGAAGGTCGTCCAGCTGATCATGTGTGGTCACCAAAGCAAATGTAGAGTGTTCCAAATCCGAGATATCCTTCCGCATCTGGTCTACACTAGAAGCTAGCCACAGGGCTGGATGGTCACCTAGCCACTCAGGACCATGCTACCACATGTCCAGAGAAAGAAATTCTTGGGAAAGTATGCCACAAGTGGCATAATCAGACGAGTTATCCCCTGAACTGACATGTCTCCATAACTGCGGAGGGACCCAATCTTGAATTTGTGCCACACGATTTGCTACAAAAGTCTTCAAATGACATGGCTCAGTTGTTATCCAAGTCAAAACCACACTGGAGTCAGTCCAGGCGTAAGTCGCAGTGATGTTGATACATCGGACCAGGTACACATGGCAGTACGACATCAATTTGGGTAAATATGAGTACCATATAATTCTAAGCGAGGCAGAGACACTTTCTTTCCTGGAACTACTTTTGACTTTGCCAACACAAGATGAATCGGCACGTTCCTGTGATTATCTGTACCGTGCAGGTACACCATGGTAGCATAGGAAATATCCGAAGCATCTGAAAACCCGTGAATTTTCACACTGAAAGCAGTGGGCAGACAATGTGTGACAGGTTAAGCATTTCTAGGTCTGGTAGTCCACTGACAAACTGGTTCCACCTTTCACTGATGGTGACATGGAGGGAATCACTCCAATCGAGACCTAAAGTCCACAATTTTTGCATAAAGATTTTTGCATACACAGTATCAGGAGATAACCAGCCTAGTGGGCCATTGTCCTTGGCAATATGTGACAGGACAAAATTTGGTTGGAACACCAGGGGGGACATTAATGTGATATTAAAAGGTATGGAATAGAAGGTTCTTCATGTCAGAGGATCAGTTAACAAGGTCGGTCAGCTTCATGAACAACAATCTGCTGGTACATTTGCTATATGTCATGTGTAAACACAATGTTGTACCATCTAAACCTGATAATCACATCACAATTATTATTTTGGAGTTTAGGGCCTAGCAGGAAGATATCATTTAGTGCCATGCCAGTAGAGGTTTTGCCACTGCCATCAAATACCACCCTCAACTTGGTGGTTGAATTGGACATTTTGAGAATGCCATGATGAGGTGTGAAGCCCTCAGGAAATTTTTTATCAGATGGCTATACAGTCCAAAGGGATCCTCCAGCCGACAAACATTAACACGAGACCATCATCTGAATTTGTGTAGGAGTTTGGATATTCTCCAAGAAGTACCAATCCAAACCATGACTCTAGCATCACAGGCATACAGTGTCCCAACTCTAACCTGCCTCTCATACACACCTGAGCATAAACATCTGCACTCAACAAAATGTCAATAGGGGCTGGTTTGTCGAAGTATGGATCAGCAAGACGGAGAGACCCGAGTTGATGATACACATATGAATCCACTGACATACGAGGCAAATGACCGGTGATTTTGGACACAACAAACGACTGATGAAGTGTACAATGGGGTTCCTGGGATGATTGTTTCTTGTAACTAATAACGCCCTTTAGTTTCACAACATCCTGAGAAAGCCCATAAACACACTCGCTGGCCTTGAGAAGAGGGAGAGACAGCACCTCAGCAACAGCTTAAAAAATAATTAATGCTTGAGCTGAACTGTCCAGCAAGCACCTCATGACGTGAGGTTTGTTGCTAGCATCACAGACCAAGGCAGTTGACAATAAGATATATTGCCAGCATGCACTGGCAATCTGGCAAATGTACTGTCGTCTCTCTCAACAGGATCAAGCCCTTGGTGTAAATAATATAGAAGTGTGGCAGTAGACTTGTACTCTAGGTGAAGAATATTGTGATATCTTTGGTTACATCGGTAACAGGCGTGAAAAGAGCTACAAGAACCTAATGTGTGGCCACATCCACGACAGTTAAAATACTTTCCTTTGTCGAGCTACTGTTTGTCTATCCCTAGGTGATGCATCCAGAAACACGGGACACTTACAAATGGAGTGAAATGTTTGCTGGAATACTGCATATGGTTTCACTGATTTGGGCTCAGAGTGAGCTACAAAAACTGACTTATGTTGAGAGGTGGCAACACTAGTGTGGTAGTGTGGTTTGGCTTATTTGAAAATGTTCGCTGAGATATTTGTCAATAGCCCAGCGTATTCCCCACATCACTGGCACAGTCAATTTTAGTCAGCTTATTTTGCAATATGTTGATATCATTAGGAATACTATCAAGAGTATCATTGCGCTCATTTTCAAATTTGGATTACAAACCAACATATAGTTTCCGCAATAACAAGGTTGCCAACATTGGGTTATCTTCACTAACAAAATATTCCGATACACCTAGCATTCGTGCGTTCTCATTAAAACTGTTAACAAAGTGCCTAATTGATTTAATGTTGGTTAGGGTGACGGAAGCCAAGTCCAGAACCCTATTAATGTACAGGGTTGTGAACTTCCTCACATTCTAGTACCGAGACACCAGTAAGTTCCACACATCAGAGTAATTCTCCCCAGTGACTGGCAAATTTATAGGCAGTTGTAGTACTTTTCCTTTAAGGCAGCCCAACAGGTTTGCAATTTCTCAATATCGACTAGACCAGAACTGTTGTAGATAGTGGATTGGTGTAGCATTGTGAAAACATGGAACACACATTCCACTGACACCCCCCACCCCCTTTTTCCCAAAATGGGCAAGTTTATTTTCGGAGTTGCACATTTGTAGAATATGTATCAGTGCCAGTGACGGAAGATGTCTGTGCAACTACATGACGTGCAAGAAATGAGGTTATAAGTGCCCCTTATTTGTACCACTGTGCCGTATCAAATACGACACGACTTAAATAATACACATATAAAATTTTAAAATTTATTTTTCCTACATTTAGGCAAATAATTTTTTTTGCATTGTAATTAACGTGTTTAATCTACATTAACAATAATATGTGTTATTGAGTAATTTTAATTTATTAATTATATTTCAGAAAGTTCACTTTCAATTCCAGCTATTATTTTTGTTACATTAGTTCGAGACGACCCTAGTCTCGCTACAGTGTTTTTCTTATCAGGACAGTAGCTGCTGAGCTTTACATTCCTCTGTCAGTTGTTCTGTCGTACCTCCCTCTTCATGCCACGTGCTGATGTCGTTGCAGTTCGTGATTTCTGTATTTCACCGCGTGATTTCAGTGCAGTTTAGCGATTCTGATCACGCGATTGTTGCACGCTACTGTGCTTCAAAGCGCACCATGCCGATGTTGGTACTGTTGCTAACTAATTTCGATGCTCGTTTGTTAGACATTTCTGCAGCTTCTTCTGTTGCATTTCTTAACACTTTGCCGTCAACCACCACATTGTAAAGATGAGTGTGTTTGGTGTTCCTGCCTTTTTGACAGATCTTGGCACTTAAGTTGCCATAATTTACTTTACATAATATAGCAACATTTATATTTTGATGTAGTAAAAAAAATTGTAGTGCTACATATTTTTTAAAAATCTTAAATTACGGTTGTTTCGTCTGTAATTCCGTCAAGTGATTCTCTTCGCCCTCGTCTGGTGAGTAATTATCCTACGAGAGGTTTTATGTTCGATTTAAATTTCATCTTCTTTATTTATTTATTTTGCCACGCTTTCTTGTTGTTAGTATGCTCGTTCGTGACCCGCGTTTGGTGATGATAAGAGGTGTCGCTGCTCTGTCTCTTACGTGATTAATGCTGGATGATTGGGTTCGTATTTAGTAATGTTGTAGTATGCCCGGCTAGCTTTAATTGAAATAAAATAACAAAGAAGTTTCTTTTTAAATCGGCCTAAGGGACTCACGCACTGCGGGTTGCGTCACGAG
>PNEQ01079989.1:0-20756 GCA_003012365.1 Medauroidea extradentata | reverse complement strand
GTGTGTGAACATGTTAAAAAAATTGTAGAAGGATATGGAGTACATGAAGAGGCTATTGATATCGCTGTCGACCAAGTTATAATCAACTTAGGTGGAGTAACCGACACTTCAAGTGACACCGATACTGGCAGTTCATGTGACGACGTAGACGGCAGGAGTATCGCTGGAAGTGATGGTGTATTGTCTGGAGTTGAAGAGTTACAGTAGGTAAGCTGGCTGCCACAGTCATACATATGTTTTTTGAATGGTGTTTACGACATGCAGCTTGCCTCCGTCATTCCCCCTCTTAGCAGTTCGGAGGGGAAATGTGGGGTGGGTTGCTGCGCAGAACGTACCAGTTTACGCCTGCTACGCATCTTGCTGAAGACCTTTCCTAGCGTGCGGGCACTGTAAAGGCTTACACAAGAGTACGCAACAGTAAGCTTTGATCTTCAATAAACTGAAAAATACACAAGTTTCATTAAGTCATTTACATACAGAAAAATTTGTTAAAGAAATATATAAAATTAATTTAATATTTCAATAGCTGCACTGACAGTAATTTTTATAGTTGGTGCAATGTTACAGAGAGACATCTGCTGTTTATATACACAGAAGTAATTGCAGCAACCTACAAAATGAAGTGCCATATTTGTTATTTCAAAGCAGCCACTGAAAGTGTTTTTTTTTTTTTTTTTTTTTAATGAATTTTTCATTAATCAGAGCATAATGAAAATGCTTGTACTAACATTTTAAATTATCTTACAGCATCAGTTAACCTAAGTTACTAGGTTCTGTGCAGTAAAGAAGTTCACAAGGCACAAAAATAAACAGCAAAATCTAAATTAATAATCACTCTCCAAAAAAATCCATTAAATGTACACTAACACAGAAATAACTTGAAACACAATACCGGTATGCATCACAGTCAGTCACATTTGTTATTATACACAGCAAATTATAGTACATTACTTTTTTTTTTTTAATGTACCATTCATCCCCATGCACCCCACATTTTCAACACGCTGTATTACCATAAAAAATTGTTTACTATATAATTCTAATTTAACCACAGTTTGTATAAAATCTTAATGAAATAAGATATGAATTAAATGTAATATGTGCACACATTAAGAATGAAATTATGCGCCGTAAGTATACATTCTCGTTCAGCAACATTTATGTGTTAATAAATACAATACAAAATGTGAAGGCTGGCTGCACAGCAGGCAAATGCTCCAGAGTAGAGTAACCTATTTTGTATTGTGAGTACACTCATCAATGTCAAAAATTGAATTTGTTTAATATAGCTTAGAATAGCTACAGTTGTTTTTGTTTACTCTACGGGTACTATTGATACTCTGTATTCTATGTTATTGATATACAGACAAATGGCAGCACACAGATGCACAGCAATAAATATGTTAATCAGCAAATTTATTTATTACACAACCACCTTCGTAGGCGTAATTCTGTTAGGTTATGGGCCCAGAACTGCTGGGATGTGTATGTAGACCTTTACCAGGAATAAAGTTAGGTGGTAAGTGGAAATACGAGGGATATACGGTAAACCGATGATTGTAACAAGATGGCATCAAGCAATCAAAGTGTTTTGCTGATTCTTTAGGATAACAGTGGATGCAGCAACTGAAAATTCCGTGTCAAATTAGTGCTGGGTGAAAAACTGTTATCGGAGGCCACGGAAATGAATTCCGACGACAGTGTAGAAGACAAAGAAAAGGAGTTCCTCATCAAGGATGCAAAAGCAAAGTCAGTTAATGTATTTGGATCTAGTTAAAGATGCAAAACTGGCAAAAGACATGTTAAAATCGCTGGAAGAAGTGTTCGAAAGAAAAATTGTGTTCAGTAAACTGTATCTGAAGAATAAACTACTTTCTCGTAAGTTCAAACCACGTGTGAAATTAGAAGAAAATTTCCTTCATTTTGACACCCGTGTTCGTGATCTAGAAAATGCAGGTGCGAAAATGGATGATACAGTAAAGATCTGTCATCTGCTCCTGACCATGGGCGAGAATTTCAACACAGTAATAACTGCCTTGGAAACCGTGAAACAAGACCTAACCATGGAGTTTGTCAAGTGTAGACAACTGGAAGAGGAGATGAAAAAAGAAGACCAGAAAAGCCAAGGAAATTATTCAAGTAATGAAGTGTCATTAAAAATAACCTGTTATGGATGTAGGAAAGTAGGCCACAGGGAGGTATATTATTGGCACAACAAATCAAGATCTGGAAAAACCAGAGGGAACATGGGAACAAAACCCCACAAAAAATATAAAACATCAAAAGTAACAAAAGCACATCAGGCAGATATATTATTTGCAGAGTTGTGAGGTTATGAATGAACAAAACATATTCATTCTGGATTCTGGCACAACAAATCACCTTGTCATGGAAAGTCTAGAAGAGTACATGACAGACATCAGGGTGCTACCCCACAGCACTATGATAAAAACAACAAATGGAGGTGAAATGATAGCTACAAAAGCAGGAAAGTTTGTGGGAGACTACGGAAATGGAACTATTTCCTTTAAAGCCTTATTAGCTCCAGGATTGAAAAACAACTTACTATCAGTAAGTAAACTGATACATAAAAACCTGACTGTGGTTTTCAATAAGAAAAATGAGATAATTAAAGGTGAGAATGTGACTGCTGAATGTGAGAAAGGACATTTTAACCTCTTCTTTTTAAAGTTAAATCCAGTAGCACAAAATACGTTTGCAAGTCAAGAATCACAAGGTGACAACACCACAGACAGAGACTCTGTCACGAAAGACTTGGACAGCTGAACAGACGAGGCTTAAAAGTACTCAATGTACCATGCACAGAAGAAAAATGCCTACAGTGCCTCGAATGTAAAGCACGAAGATTACCTTTTGTAAGCAATGAAAAACCCACCCACTCCATAGGGGAACTTATCCACTAAAATATAAGTGGACCTGTGAAGAGACAGAGATAAGGTGATCAATATTCTAAAGTGATTGTAGATGATTTTTCCCATTTCACTACTGGGTACTTGTTGACAAATAAAAGTGAAGCTGAACAAATTATGATGAACTACATAAAGATGGTGAAGACCCAGCATGGTGTGAAAAGCAAGAAGATCAGACTCGACAATGGTGGAGAATTCACCTCAAATACACTAAAAAGATTCTGTGCTGAGAAAGGGATTGTCATATTATACAACCCCATACAGACCCCAGCAAAACTGCAAGGCAGAGAGAGTGAACCTTACATTGATGAACAAGGTAAGTATGAACCTTCCCCTCTCTCTCTGGGGAGAAGCAATACGTGCATCTGCCTACGAGCTGAACAGATCACCCACTAATGACCTGCAAGACAGAACTCCAGCCTCAATCTGGTACTGCAAAAATGATTTATCTAGCTTAAGGTATTTGGTTCACAGGCTTACATGCTGAAACTACCACGAGAAAACAAGCTGGAACCTTGTGCAAAACCTATGACAATTGTGGGCTACGGTGGTGGATGTCGTCTATGGGACCTCTAAGAAGACAAAATTGTCATTCCAAGAGATGCAACCTTCGACGAGTCGAAAGTAGGGGTTGAACATGATTTAAGAAGACATCTAGATAGTGTCACCATCAATGGAGAAGAAAGTTCAAACTCAAAAGAAATACACACAGAAACGAGAAAAGGCAAGGAAGAGACTAAGACAAAAGAAGGAACTAAAAATGAACCACCAGAACAACTCAGTGAAGACTTCATTGACTTTGACAACACAGGAGACAAAAACATAAAGGAGAAACCAAAAAGAATAGTGAAAAGGCCTTCTCATCTAAAAGAATATGAATTGTACATGGCATACTGCCTATGGACTGGAGAACCACAGGACTACAAAGAAGCCATGAAACTAGGTGATGGATGAGGAGACGCTGGATTCAGTTTCTTGGACATACTCCATTGCAAATTGAATGACTGTCAAAGAAAACTAAACAAATAAAAGAAAACCATAAAATAAGCAGAGTATGCTTAGTCAGCAAGATACATACACAACATGAAATTCCAAAATGGATTCGGGTTAAATAAAAACAAGGAACAAATAATAAATGAAAATAATAATAAATAAAATAAAAAACCAAGAAACATGTGACACAACGATGAGACGAAACAAAAAACACAGTAGATATCGGACACGAACAGAAAAATAACAAAAAGACACAATAAAAACGAATGAGACAAAACGCAACAGATATCAGACATATACAGACAAGGCAAACGACACAATGAAGAAACAAAAAAAAAACACAGTAGTTTTCCAGACAGTTTTACAACGTTTCGGGAACTGGAATCTGTTCCTGTCATCAGGTAGACACACAGGGTTCAAGAACACGGGTGCGACCGATACAAGCTGAAATAAAAGCTCTGGAAGAACATGAAACCTGAACTCCTGGCAATTTAAACTAAATGGATCTTTAAGACTAAACAGGATGGTTTCAATAAAGCAAGATTTATTGCAAAGGATTCCAAGAGGGGAATGAGACAAATGTGTATACACCGGTGGCAAGACTACCAACCATATGACTTTTGGCGCAGTTGCACTATCAAAAAATTGGGATGTCAGACAACTTGATGTTCCTACAGCCTTTCTAAATGGCTACCTAGACGACATTTTCATCAAAACACCTGAAGGAATCAACAACAAAGGGGTGAAGTACTCAAGTTGAAAAAAGTTTCTACGGTCTAAGGTCAACACCCAGGAAGTGGAACGAGAGGTTTCACAGCTTCATAGTCTCACGGGATGAAGAGATCGGCGAGTGATTTTTGTCTGTACGTTGGGGAAAATGTTTGGCTTATCATCTGGGTGGACAATATGCTTGTAACAGGAGAGAAGTCTGAAGTGGAACATTTGATGAACCTCCTCAAGGGTGAATTCAGAACTAAATATCTGGGTATTCTGAGTGAGTTTCTGGGAACCATGATCATAAGAGAGGGGAATGATGTAAAGTTTTCTCAGAACAATTTCACTAACAAAATTCTTGCAAAATTTAATATGATGATGTGCAAAGAAGCAAACACTTCAATGGTTAGTGACTTCCATGTTGACACTGAGGTTCCCATCAACGAAAAGTTAATGTTTCGTCAACTCATAGGCTCGCTTACGTATGTGGCAACTGTCAGTAGGCCTGACATAACATACTCAGTGTGATACCTCAGCAGATTTTTAAAACAAACCTATTGAACAGCTGCCGAAAATTGGGAAAAGAATTCTCAGATACCTGCAACAAACCCAGGATTTTATTCTTACTTTCCACCCCTGTGCCAACGCGAAGCTGATCTGTTACAGCGATTCGGACTGGGCCAGGGACAAGCTCGACTGTAAAAGTGTGAGTGGCTGTGCTGTTCTTCATGGAGACAAGACTATTTTATATTTTGTAGACATCCAGAAAACAAGGACCTGTAGCACTCTCAATGGCCGAGGCAGTATATATTTAAAGTGTCTCAGCTGCAAAAGACTTAGTTTATCTTCAGGGTGTACTAGACGTTTTCAGTCTGCACCAAATACACCAGTTGTAACAGACAACCAAAGTGCCACTGACATGGCACAGAACTTTGAGAACAGTAGGCGTTCGCACCACATAGACATTAAATTTCACTACCTTAAAGATCTAGTTGACAAGAAAAAAATTATAATCAACTATGTAAGCACTGAAAATAAAATTGCTGACTCTATGACTAAGGCACTATGCCAGTCAATGGAACACTTCAGACATCTGTTAAATGTACTACAAATTACCATTCACGTGTTTTTTTTTTTAAGTCAAATGTCAAAAAAAAATTTTTTTTCAACCTGTTTGACTTGAGCAGAGGTGTTAAGATTTGAATTTGTTTAGTATACCTTAGCTTAACTGCAGTTATTTTTGTTTACTCTATGGGTACTATTGATACTCTGTCTTCTACGTTATTGATGTATAGACAAAGGGCGGCACATAGATGCACAGTAATAAATATGTTAATCAGTGAATTTCTTTATTACACAATTTATTACTACCTTCGTAGACGTAATTCTGTTAATCATCTGAGACAAACATGCTCCAAACACAACCTTGCACTCCAACTGACTATTTTCATTCCACATGCAAAGAATAAAGCAAGAGTACTTGGTAAATATAGGTTACATTACTTTGGCAGCACGTACTGCAATGTCTGCAGTTGTATTAAAAGAGTGTGCTGTACTGAGGCTAACTCTGATGGAGATATGAAACAACAACTCAACCTTAGGTCTCTGCACCATCACACACCACGCTGTGGGTGACTTAATGTTCACTCAATGGAACAGGTGAGTAGAACAAAATTAAAAGGATCTAAGTGCACGCTGGTTTGGTAGAGCTCGGTGCGATCCAGCACAGACAAACATGATGAGGTTCGACACATCACAGTGGGCCGGCAAAACTTGTATGTACAACACACTGTGCGGCTGACCGTAATACTGGTGTTACACATTTACTAACGAGCTTGAATCTGACAGTAAAGAGTTTCATAGAATTGTAACAAATCCTTCCAGTAGTTTGTAATGTGTGATAAACTCAACCTTACTATGCCTTGATGTTTGGCCAAAACTTAGATTTAGGTGCACAACCCACACCCCAAACTTTCAATTTTGGTTTTGAGAAAAAAAGGTGGGTGGTAATGTGTAAATATGGAACACACAATATAATGTACTACTCTGCTTCAAAATTGTGCTTAGTTGCATGGATACCTTCATCCCAATGAAATCATGTTCACCTGAACCTGTGACTAGTATTAACATCTAAAGTAGCAGCACAATAATCAACCAAGAACTAACTGTTAACAAAAGGATATAAATGTTGGGACTAAATGTTCTTGAAACATTGCTTCTTGTGTTCATGTCCAAAATTTTCACACCAGTCAAAGCGAGAAAACAACTGATCACTCTGCACCACAGTCTTGGCCACTTCTTCAAAAGAGTCGTGGCATACACACGCAAACAATGCTTGCATTAGTTTCTCGCAATGTCGTTACACAAAACTCAGAACACCATGTAATTAATTATGTGAAATTTTGATTTAAACCCAAGATTTCACTCAAAATTTCTTTCGGAATATGAAACTCCTGTACTTAATCCATGTTTAACTTTCTGCTGTTTGTTGTAAAACTTTCACAATTTAGTAGCATTTTGTGATGAAGCAGATGTAGTCTGCGAAACGTTGTGACTGCACGTCCATGGAGAAATGTGTTCGTCCTATGTGTGTGTGTTTCTATCTGCGAGTACCATCCTGTGAGTACTTGTGCACAATTATTTCTGTTTTAATTGAAATTATTAACAATGTGTTGATATGTTGACGACAAGCGAAATTCAATTGATTATACTGTTCCAAAACGTAATAGGGACATTACCAATTTTTTAACTCTACTGTATATTTAAAAGAACGTTTAGTTTATTGAATAATGGTACCACACTAACTTGTGTCGGTATTAACGCGAGAAAAACGTAAATAAAAAGCAAATTTATTTTAGCTCAGTAAAAACAAGTGCCGCCACGCGACAATTGAGGATGGAGAAGTTTATTCCCCGTACTTACTGCACATGACTCGGACTTAGCTGTTAAACTTAATGCCTAACCCAATTTAAAGCTGCTTGTTATAGTTTCATTTGTTGGTTGACTAGGTGGTGCGGCTAAAGGATGGGGACTTGGTTCAGAACAATGTGACTCGGCTGACACCAGCTCGCATAATTTATTTTCGGCCAGTGCCACATTTTAGTTCTACGCGGAAGCTAAACATCTCACTTATCAAATCGTTAGAGAAAGAACCAACGACTCAAGAGAATCATGAACAGAGAGAGAAGCTGCA
The DNA here is from genome assembly GCA_003012365.1 of Medauroidea extradentata. Classification (NCBI taxonomy): domain Eukaryota; kingdom Metazoa; phylum Arthropoda; class Insecta; order Phasmatodea; family Phasmatidae; genus Medauroidea; species Medauroidea extradentata. The sequence continues at coordinate 12,926 of PNEQ01079989.1, read as the reverse complement.
ATGATCAGTAACATGAAACCATCACAGAAAGGGTTTGATTGGTTTCAAGAAATCAACGAAAACCAAATTCAGGATAGCCGAACTGTGAATCAGAACGTGAGGCTAATTAAAAACACTAATATTAATCAAAATCCATCAAGCACACTCCAATGACTCCTATATCAAAATGGACTATGGAAATTAGGCTTTATACCTCATCAACAGCGAGGTAATTAGAGACAGGTGAGACACAACTGTTTACAAGAACAGAAACAGGATCTGTAAGAGGAATTGGCTATGACCTTTGTTAAGGAACAATTTAAGCATTAGCCTGGAGCTATTTCAGGAAACCAACAAAAACTAATACCAGGATAACAAGATAGGGGGAATGGAACTGTGGTCCTCCCAAATGTGAGTCCAATTTGTTGCTGTTGCACCACCCAGCCTGTTTAAATGACCTAAGTGCCAGTTGCACAAGGCATAACCTCGAGATCAATATGGTATTGAGTAAGGTTCAACTGTCTTTTCTGTTCCACAAGCTTCAAAATGAACTTCACTATGAACCACCAAGTACAGTGATTCAAGCCAAGAGACAAAATAGCGATCATACAGATAGGCACTTCAAACAGTTTAAACTTCGTTGTGTGAAAATTAGATGCTCTTTGAAACATTTGTGTACGTCAAATTTAACGATAGTAGAAAAAAATCCTAAACAATTTATAGTACGCTAACTCTAGTAATATTTTAAACAACAAAACTTCTAAAATATGATACTAGTAGTGTAGCACATTAATAATTTGTTCCTTATTTCTGCTAAAAATTTCATTAAAAAATATGGTGTAGTTTGTGAATTTTTAAACTATTATTGTTACGAGGATACAGCTTTATATTTCATTTAACTAAATAACTTCTACTCAAATAATGATGTGTATGCTGAATGCAATCTGTTTTACATTTCTTAGCAATACTGTTAGGGCTTTTTATTTCATTCATGAAGGTAAAGGTGGGTTGGGCTTTTAGTTTAACATCTTTCATGAGACAGTTCATTTTTCTTCCAAGGTTATATGTATGTTTTTCTGTTGTAGTCTCACTCATACAGAAATAATATTTGAACATTTCTAAAGACAATTTTAAGCTCACTGAAAAATGAAACCTGATATGCTACGTGTATGTTGTATGTACTAGCGCTATAAATTATAACAAATTAAAATTACACATGAGATAATCAACGTGAAACATGAAACTGTTACAAAATAACTAATCACTATTTACAAGATGAAAGGAAGAGGGCTTCTGACTTCCAAATATTTAAAAAAAAAAATTAGTCGCTGGTGAAGATATTTCTTACATACCACATACTTTTTATCGGATCCAATTGCATTTCCACAGACACTATTTTATGGCAGTCATTTTACCCTTACACATTCGTGATCTGTTAAAACAATGTGTAAGTTAATATGATTATAAATGCATTATTTTGGCAATTCCCACAAAAATTTGCTAACGGAGAACAAATGCAGTCAATGAATGGCCTCATATACACTTGAGAAGGCACTTTAAATTCAAAGTTATTTCTAATTTTAGCAAAAAAAAACCAGCACGAAAGCTTGATGAGACAAGCATTAACCAATCCACCACACACACTGATGCCATACAACAACGGTATGACGAGCACACACTGGCAGCAACAACTTGCTTCAGTGCAGCCAACCCACATTTTCATGTTCTAAAAAAGTTACCATTTCTTTGCCAAACTATCAATATGCCAAAAGAATTCAACCAGCAATGACATTAATGCCTTTAGTTGTACACACATATTAACTTGAGATGTGACAAGTTAAAAAAAACACAACTTCTTCATAACTGATCTTTGGATTATTGATAAATGAAGGTCAGAAGATCTTAGGATCAAGGGCAGAATGGTGCAACCGGACCTAAGAGAATGACGTGCTGTCATCATCAGATGAACTATGTTCACCATTGTCAAAGAGCAAAACTATGTACTGTTAAATTGTATTTTTACCTAGGTGGCTCAGTACATGTCAAACCTAAATATTGACTTTTTTTGTTTGTCTGGGAGAAGTCTACATTGTTATAGGATCTCTCAAGCTGTTACTTTTTATTACCCTTAAAAACTGTGAGCAAATAAATATTTCTTTACTTTTACACTTTAGAACACCTACCCATACAATTTTCCCCACCTTTTTTATTCATATAGCAATACTTTCCTCATAAATTTTTGTATGAAAATGATACCACGAAGAATTACTGAGCCCGACATATTAATATGTAAATCCCTATAGTTGCTCTATGCAAGGCTTCAAGGTAAGCAGGGGCCCTTAAGACTGCAGAACCCTAACTTTGGATTTCTTTAGTGTGAATAATTTTCCCCCCAATTCCAACCACCTGGCCAAATGTTAAATATTGTACACTTACAGTGAATATGATTGCAAATGTGACTGCAGGTGATGGAAAACTTACAGTCTATTGCTGGGAAATTCCTTATACAAGCTAACAAACACAAACATCACGATACAACTTTCAATAGGCCCTATATCACAATATATTAGTACCATGCTAATATATAAAATGTAATAACTAAACAAAAAAAAAAAAATGCTAAATTTACAATCAAATTCAGACAAAAATTCATGAAGTACAGTACATATTACAATCATTTCCATTTCTCAAAAACAAAATCTAAGTAAAATTTATCTACTTTTTCTGTTGACAATAAAATTGTAAAAAATTACAACTGTCCAGCACATATTACCGAGACAGTTTCGTTTAATTTAAAGTGTGTGTATTATCATAGCCACATTTTCATACATTAAAAAGTATTTTATAGGTGAATTGGTATGAACTTTCATAGGTATTTTAACATCTTACAACTATGAAACTACACAGCCTTGCAGTGTACAAATGCCTTTTCTGTCAGTTCTCTGCAACACTTCCAGCATCAATTATCATTTGTACAAACATACAGTATTTCAGTACCTACACTTTCCTTCATCCTCATGCTAACAGTAGGCAGTATTTGGCTATTTCCCCTTAAAAATGTGATGTAAAATTTTTTTTGCACAAAAACTAAATCCTAAGCAAAAAATCTGGTTACAATACACACTACGACCGCATGCAAAATAATCACAATTATTTTACAAAGCAGTTTACACTTTACGTATCTGTACTTCTAGTTCTTAAATTGCGTAAAATTTAACAAAACCAAAAAATTTAATGCACTGTATTATGTTAAACATACAATTTTAAGTGTTGTGAAATTTGTAATTGCATCAATATAGTAATAATACACACCTCTTGTCTTTAGTGACCATATATACACTTAAAATTATTGCTTTTTAAAACAGATGTCACGAGGAAACTGAAAATAGCAATTGTGAAAAATTTAAACCATGATACTGTATTTAAGATAGTGCTATACATACCATGTATAACACACAATACACATTTGTTTTAAAAATTACTACAGGAACAGAATAAACAGTAAAATGATGTTCCTTCCCTTAAGGAACTGAAAAATTTATGCCTCTACCCAAGTAAACTTCAAAGGATGTAAATTAGATAAAGGTACAAAATTTTTTAACATACTGGTACTAAACAGGAGTTTCACTGCAGTCAGTACATACTAAGCTGTGTATACAGTCTTTCTCTGTTATTGCTAATTTATGAAATTAATTGCCCATGGAATACAAGCCATGTGCCATGCTCCTTAGAGACACAACATAAAAAGTTACATACTAGCTGCAAATAAGGCACAATATAGCTTGCCCGTGTATCAGAGAGCATGCCTTCCCCATTTGGGAGTCCAGCATATAGGCACTGTGCATGCATAAGCCCAAGATGGGAACATTCAATGGGCCTGCCAGGAACAGTAAATGACCAGAGTTGCAGTTTTGGACCCACATACTAGAAGTCATCACAAAATTTGTGTTATTTTAAGGCAGCAGACTAGACTTCTGATTGTCATACACTAGTCAGACAGATATCTATAATTTTGTGGCCTGTCATAGAGTGCTTATAACAAATAATAAGAAGTCCAGCAATAACCTGAGCTATTATTGATAAAGAGGCCACAAATTCATCAATAACATCCCAAAGTGCAACAGCCAACGAAGTTGATTGTGCTCAGGCATGTATATAGCTGTAAAATCTAGTCTGTCGTCAAATAACACAAATATTTCAGGTGTCTTAAAAGTCATCAGCGACTGCTAGCCCGAAACAACTTACTGGCCTAAATTGGTATGTATTCCATCATCCTCGTCACACCCAGATGGATAGCTACTAGGCGACCCTCAGCTTTGGTGTTGTAATGGTAGAATTAATTAACTTTCCTATATGCTTTAGGACGAGAAACATATTTTACCACGCAGGAAGCTGCTTCGTTCCCAAGATGTTTAACCATCTCCTGCATTTAAAATCGCTACACTACTGTATAGTCCTTTCACCCTTATGCAGTCCTAACGAAAACAAATCAAACTCTGTCCATCTAAGAACAGAACTCTCCCTTGCATTGAACTTATGTTGATCTGCAGGGTGAGCATGGTTCTCATTTTTCTCCATCAATATCTTGACACGTTACTGGTGCAATGGTTTGCATGATGAAGCATGCATGGTTAGAATTTTTACCCATCATAAGATATCACAGGTTCGACATACCTTGTACTGAACCGTAAAATGAACGCTTCATCAAAAAGCAAGCATGGTTTGGATTGTAGCTTTCAGACGAACGACACAACCATCAATACGCTGATGTAATATTTTAGTGCCTAATGAGGTACACAATGTGCGTATTTAAACTAAATATTGATAGAAACAATATTACATTCACTGTTTCAAGTGATAAAAGATGTTTCTTATGTAATATAAAGCCAATTTTCTACAAGAGCGAAAATATATTAAAAGCTTAATTGCTGTACACGTACAACTTATTGGTGAAGCGAGTAACTTTTTGTGTTACTATCTTCTCAGGCTGTAAGATTTCTGGCGATCAGCTCACCGGATTCATGGAATTTATCCATGATGAAGGTGATTGACGTACGTTTACCTTTGTCTGCTTAAGAGTACTGCATCATGATGGAGTGTGTGTGACTGTGCCACTGCCAAGCAAAGTGAAGGCACGACAAAAAAAAAAGAGGGGGGACCAGTTATCAGCACTACACATCAGCAGGTTAAGCATCTGCAAAGTAAACACGATGGATCAACGGGTAAGAGCGGCATAAGGGCGCAGTTACACGGCGGCCTGAAGTAGATAACCAAAAGAGGTTTAGTCAGCCATTTTTAAACACATTCAGTGTATAGCTGCCGAAGTGAACACGTTCACGTGGCTACACGGTACTCGATTGTCGCAGTCAAAATCGATTGTGTTTTGTTACGACAGTATATTGTTTTGAGGTTATTTTTGGTTTAACCGTTTAACCTATGTACAAAAGGTAAACAGAGCAAAGTAGCTGGAGACACGTCAAATTTACGTTATATTTTTTAACTCACTTGTTTACATATTAAAAGTTGCGTCGGTCGCGATAAACATAACCTTTTGAAAGCTCTACTTACCCCATACCAAAGCTTGTAACACACTCATATGTTGGTGCAGTGTGTTATGTGGTGACAAAAATTCTTCGCGACAAAACATTTAAACCAATATTATACTTTATGGAACGTGGCAAGGATTTTCGAAAAGTTACTTTTACCGCAAACGACCACGTGCCTGCTTCATGCATACAAGAGTAATGGAAATGGCTTACATTCTTTTTCCGTTGTAAATATATTGAAGGGCTCATATTTTAATATGACACTATTTTACGTATACATAGCCAACAAAACATTTTAATAACTTACATTTTTCTGCTACAACATAACAAGGGGTTGTCAGGCATCTTGTGCCCAATGCTTGTTGACGTTTAACAAGCCAATCACCTCAAGGCATACAGATTGTTGTTTAGGTGAAGAACCTTTACAACCTGTTCAGTTTGAATAGGAAGCAGCAACGATATGAACTACTTCAGACACAGTGCGACCACACGTACGGCTGAGCAAGTTTAGCTTAAACTAGTTCCGAGGCCCGTGTAACTGCGGCCTAAGTGACTAAGTTTGGACTCGCTGATGGTGCCGTTTTTGCGTTAACTCAACTCTTGCAGCACATATACAATATCTGGGCGTGCCATCGTTAAAAGGACACAAGTACCGAACACAGTACAGCACAAATGTTAACTTGCACACAATTCCTAGCGAAGTATATGCTAGTTTTTCAAAGGTAAAAATAAATGAGCTCAATTTAAACATGTGAAAATAAACTGCTTGTTCCTACATGGCGCTCAACTGCCCACTTACAAAATATGTGACCCTTTGTTAAATTCTGTGACTTTTTCTTGACTTCCATGACCTAGTTTGAATCCTACAACTTTTTTGGCGACTTCCGTGACTGGTAGACACCCTAAAGATTCAGTTCAGTGACTTAATGACTTTTAAATATGATTTTAGTGAAATTTTTGTGACCCTTTTATACATTTGCACGAAGTCAAAACACTGTGTCTTTAATCTTTTGCTACCCAGTAGGCATAGCAATGGTAAAACTTAGATAAAATCAAGTGGGAAGAAAATTTTTATTGTTATTAATACTCTCACTAACACATAACATTTAAATAAGCTTACCCACAAATATTAGTGGTGCTTATTTTTTTTCTATTTTCTATAAGTTATCCAGCCTGTTTATAGAATTCAGCACATCACATTATTTTGACAGCTCAGTCAAATAGACTTATAATAATTACACTTTACTATTACAATAGCACTACAAAAATAAAACACACCACTTTCTACACTTAAAAATAAAAAGAACGGATTAGCTGGAAAGTTACTACATTACGCTTTTAGTCTGGGTTCAAAAGACGCAACACTCGAGATGTATTTTTCACCTTCTATTGAAAGCAGAAAGTTAACAACAATCTGTGTGCGACAAGGAAGTTCACTTATTTTATTTGTTGTGATGTTTCCCACCCCACAGGACCATAACACTGTTGATACCGCCATGGGCACTGTCAAATTCAGCACGAAATAAGCTACTGTGCAAAAGGCATTATGCTTATCTTTGATGGAATGTAACCAAGTCTTCCACTGTTCTGCGCATGACTTACTGTACCAAATTTCATTGTAACCAGCAATTCCTCTGCATTATCAGCAACGATTACCCATAGTTTTTACACGTTTAGAATAGTGTCATCACAATATAAACGCAGTTACCAAGTACATCAATCTTATTTACATCACATAAATATATGGAAAAGCTGTAAAATGGCAGCAAAATTCACTAATGCAACTTCCAAAACAATGCATAATTTAAACACCAACAGTCATAATTGTGTGCACAAATGTATAAACAAACTCCACTTTAACTTGCTCTTGCTTACAAAACTATATATGGAAAATAAATTGAGTGCTTGAATTGATATCGCCAATCAATATCTCGACTCAAGCACGTGAATTCACATCACAACTAGCTGCAGCCACGTCAAATGCTGAGCCGATGCTCGTAGCCTCGTAGGAATAAAGAAAGCAGACTATTGTGGCTATAAGAATTACTCACAAAAAACTTGTCAGTTCTTGCCGTCATAATATAAAACATTTACAGTTTCAGCCAGCACAGAATCTGACGTTTGTGACAGTAAAATTACATAGTTACCATTTAGTGACTCTCGTGATTTTAACCTCAATTTAGTGACTTTTGTGACTACCACCTCGAATTTGTGACTATTTAGTGACTTTTGTGACTACCACCTCGAATTTGTGACTATTTCATGACTTTTGTGACCGGTAGACACCCTAGTTGAGATACTAAGGTGATCTTTGCTTCAGGATGAATCTTACACACATACCTAAAAATCAACTTCATGATTTTTTGACATTCAACCTACAAGAGTATTAAAAAAATAACATGTGATTTAAATCTCCATCTTTTAAACCTGTTGAGATATAGGAATAATTTTTGAATATGATTGAAGCTTATGAAAACACCTAAAAAAATATTTAAGGTATTTTCAAAATTCGACAATTTAGGGAGTGGAAAGATGTAAAATGTTCCAGAAATCCTGCAAAGCACGTATAACCATCCAGTAATAATTTAAAAGTTGCTACTGTTTTTTGTCATCCTATTGATATGTGTTTCTCTTTGGGCACTAGCCTGTATATTAAACTTTTAAAAATTCTGATGGGCTGTCTTGGCATCGGTGCTTAGAACACTGGTAGGAGGTTTTAGGTTCAAATCCCATGAAAGAAAAGGCAATGAGAAACTGCTGTAATATATACGCACTCATTTGTGGCAGCTGGCAGAAGAGTTAATTTTCTATTTTATGTATTAAAAAGTTAAAGATGGCTTCCCCTTGCAACTTAAGCACCCTCTAAGGGGTGAAAAAGGATAAACTGTAATTTCCAGATATCCTATATGTAGGGATTGAAAAATTTTGCGAATTCAATGACACTGACCTGTAGGCTAGAATCAACTGTTCTATGCATACTCCAGCTCCGACTATTCGTCCACTATAAGCTGCTACTCAGTGGAACAGACAGACAATGAACGAATAGATGGGACTTGAGTATGCATAGTACAGTGAAATCTCGTTATAAAGAGTATGGTTTATAACATTATCTGTCCTATAACAACAGCTTTATAATGCACCATCTCTCCATAATACATGTAAAATTATTTGGATATAACAACAATCCGCTATAAAGACAGTTTTTGTTGCCATTTACAGTTGTTATAGTGAGATTCCACTGTACAATAGATTCTAGCCTGCAGGTCATTGAATTCGCAAAATTTTCCAGTCCCTACCTATATGTCTCATAAACCTGGAGAAGCATCGTTATGCTTTGGGGATGAAAAGACGTAATTTTTTTTATCAAATCCTAAATATCTGATTAACACGATAAATTATGATTTTCCTTAAAAAAAATTCCACTCACGCAAAGTTGCAACCGGGCAGCTGGTGCTAATTAAAGCACATCTTTTATTTGTAACACTTTTGAAGGAAAGCATGGGAAATAATCAGTACATAATATTTCCAAGTTTCAAAAATTTATGGTGTGGAATGCATCATAATCTCTATAGAGTAAAAGAAAAACTACTTATTGTACAGACATATAAAAGCAGAGCCCAAATCGCTTGACCAAGAAACATGATATTTTGAGAGTGAATGCAACTTGGGGCATAGACATGCACTAAGAAAGGATTTTTAGAAATTCAACACATAAGAGGGTGAAAAGTGGTGAAATATGTTTTCAGTTAATTGTTGGTATAGCTCAAATCAGACAGGTTATCGTGATTTTCAATTCAGTGAAACACTTGTACAAATGCATATAAATCAAATATAGGATTATTGAAATGGAACCACGGGTTGAAAATATGTGAAATGTGTTTTAGATTAATTCTCGTCATCCTGCCACACTTTTAGATACATAAATTATATTCACTTCAAAATGATTATGAAGGCTGCAGTTTGCACAGTGGCTAAAGCACTCACCTCCCACCAAGGTGATTGTGGCAAAATGTGTCCGCAGATTTCCATTTGTGGGAATCGTACTAGCGACTCTGCTCGGAGATTTGCAGTTTCCTCGCCCCTTCATTCCAGTGCTGCTACATACTCACATCATGTCATCACCAGTGTTCGACAACTACGTGTTGAGTACTGACCAAAAACTCTCAGTCAATCAAAATGATTATGTAAATATCCAAAAAGTGATTTCAAACCATTTCAAAATTAAGATGTAAAATATTGGGGAAATATGATTTTTTTTTTTAAATCTGCATAAATTTGAACCTGTTAGGCTATCTATTGTCAAGATTTTCACTAATTAAAGTGCCAAAGATGTAACGTCTAAGATATTAAAAAAATCATTTAGAGGGTTAAAGATGCGAAAATGTTTTCAATTATGCCTCCATATTCATACCAGGGTATTTGCAATTTATACACTCTCACACACAAAAAAATATATACACACACACACAAAAGTGTGTGTGTATGTGTGTGTGCGTGCGTGTGTGCGAGCGTGCACACGGAACACAAACTTTTAGCTTTTGCTTGAGAATGACGCCTGGCTTACTTAAATACACCTCAAAAGTTGTCACGATTTTTATGAAATTTTACATCTAGTAGCAGGGTAAAAATGGTGAAATGAATTGCAATGAACAGTTGACATACCTCATACCAGACTTGCTATTACTACAGATTTCGCATCAATGAGACAGCTATAAAAAATTTTCAGATTTTCACAAAATTCTACCACTAAGGGAGTGAAAAGACGTAAAATAGGTTTACAACTACTGTAATCATCAATATCTATCAAACCTATCAAGATACTTGTATGCTTTTTGGTTTACACTGACACCTGCATAAACACCTACAAATATTTCAAGATATTAAAAATTCCACCAAAATTCTCAAATGCCGCTCTTCAAGTTACGGTTTTGCAAAAACTTTCCATTACAGACTTGCAAACTTTTTAAGAAGAGAATCAGTAAAACACCAAAACACCTACTAGATGTAAAATTTTAGCATAAATTGCAATTGCCAAAATTCATTACTCACGTTTTGACCAGATTCGTACAAATTCATCAAACTTTAAAAAAAGTTAACAGGTTTACAGTTCCAGGAAGTTATTACAATCTTTTTAAATAAGAATACATATAAATAGACCAATTTGAAAACATTCTGCAAAACTATATTGTACTCAATTTTTTTCCCAACCTTTTGAAACTTGTGCATCTTATAATTGTGTCCAATAAGTATGCATTAATTTGAACATAAAAAACAGTATTGCACTTACCATAAAGAAAAATATCAGACTATGACAGACAAACATCTGAACAGTTATAATACGGTAGTTTTTAGGAATGTTACAGTGCCATTAAAAAGTGACTATATACAATGAATTTTGTTGCTGCATTTCCACTCCAATTAATATTGCAGGTGTTTCTATTACGTTTATAATACAATACTAGCCATACGTTTTGTTCCTAGCTCAAAAACCACCTAACTTAATTGACACACACAACCTGCAACTATGTTATGAAATAAGCCACACCTAACAAAATCCTAAAGAAATATTTCGCACTGGTAAAGACGATAAAGGAATATCAGTTTCACTACAAAGTTCAGAATTTAGTTACGTTCTGACTAGAAAAGAGTGAAAGGAGAAGTAAATTTTAATTATTTTATGTACTAAGCGAGTGGCAGTTATAAACTTGAAGGCACAGCTACTAATGTACATGTAGATATGACATTGTAAGCATGGCACATGGCATTTCATCACATTTACTTACATTTTTTTTAACATTTCTAAATACTGTACACAAATAAATTCCATATTAAATAAAATACAGTATACTGTAGGTACAACACAAATATTAAAACCTTGCATATTTAAGAATACATATATGTTTTAAAACTTACAGTTAGTTCTACAAATAAATAAAGCAAAAAAAAAATTTCAACAAAACTACAAGTTACCTGCAATTTGCAAAGGTGCTAATTTAAATTATATTTATCCTGAACAACAAGCCTTGCCCAAAACTGTAAGTAATCAAATGTATACTGCATTGTTTTCTTAAGTTTGATGAAACTGAGATTAATTAAAATACAGGATTGACATATTGGTACTCATATTGTTGTTCATATCCTTCACAACAAGGTAACAAATACATGAAGTATTTCAGTACAGAATTTTATACCACAAGCATTTGAAAATGATATGAAAACACTAAAACCGATAAAACCTATCCTAGTTAAAATGTTTTGATAATAACGAAAACAGTGCTGGGAAAGCATGCACAAAGTCTGTCTGCAACTACAGTATTAACAAGCCAATTACTATACTCTATTCTCAGACATGTAATACTGCTACAAAACTATCAGCTGAACACCCGTGTGTCTGAAATTTGTAAATCATAGCAAAAGAAATTTGAAGATGGCATCATAGAAATATACACTAATTCTTACTGCAGTATAATTTGTTGAGTGATTCTTAATAATGTGATGGCAAGAGGACAACACTACTATATGAACCCTGTCACTTTGCTTAAATGATTGCTATTGTAGCAAAGTTAAATTGTAACTGAAAATATAAATTAAGTGAAATAATGGTACTAATTGGGTTTGCTGATTGATATTTTACACTTTGAATTACAAGTGCATATGTAAATCAGACACAATTATACTAATATCTACTAACACAATTATACTTCTACTAACTACTATAATATTTTTGAATATTGTATTTGAGTTAAATTTTAATGTGGCTGGTTATAAAAATTTAAATTAAGGATAAGTGTATCTGTTCAAAATGCTGAATGTTGTATTTTAAAAACTGCACAAGTCTAGTCAAAAAATGTTCATGTGATTTTTATACTTTAAAAGACTGACTTGTCGTGCAGCATATTTTCTAAAAATTAAGTTTTTTGGTGAATAAATAATTGATGTACAGTACTTAACACACTGTGTCTACCCAACCCATCCAACAAAATTCAGTGACTTTTTCGGTGACCTATGGGGACATAAAAAAAGTTCTTGTGACCTATGTATTTATGGCTAATAATCACTTATGACATCATCACAGTTACAAAACTTAACTATTTACAAGAACTATAAAACCAATGATTATAATATATCTTTTCTTAGTTTTTCTAGCTCTCTCAGAATTTTGAGCAGTTCCATTTTTTTAAACTCTAACATATTGATACTGTTGTTATGAACAGCAGTATTACTCCATGGATAGCATGTTATCCATGGTAGTCTTTTTGTTGATTTTGAAAAACAAGGAATTGAAAATGAACAGAAAATAGCGAGTTTTATTTAATTGATTTCTAGAATAAGTTGTAAAGGGATTCTAGCTTACAATATATATTAATTTATTATACAAGAGAAGTTATAAGAAGGAAATGA
>PNEQ01079988.1:0-20755 GCA_003012365.1 Medauroidea extradentata | reverse complement strand
TTCCATCTAAAATAATAATGATTTAAGTTACGGTGGATTTTTCGCAAATCCAACATAAATTAATTTCACTATCGTCGTTTCGGACTATGAAATGTTCTAACCTCACTAATCCGCCATGATTTTTTACACATTTGTAAACAAGTTACGGCAAGCCAGTAAGTTAACACCACCCTAGAACCCATCTGTTAACTTACGGTCGCTCACTTTCAAGTTAAGGTAAGCAAATTGCTTACTGAATCGCCCCGGGATAATTTACGGCAAATGTTAAGGTGACTGACCGTAGCTCTCAAGTTACGGTTACCTTAAAAGTTAGTGAATAGACCCCCTGTGTTGATAATTTATTTTCCTGGGTACCATTTAATTACTCTGGAGAAAAGTACTGACACTAGAGTGTTTTATGTATAAAAAAAATGTTAGATGGAAGTTATTTTCTGTAAGCTTTATTAAAACAATACATACATGAAAACTCGTTTGCATAAGACTATACTGTACATTATAGGATTATAACTTAAATACGAAAATACCAAGCAAGCAATGTTAAGTAGTAACGTGGGACTCGATTTCGAATGTTTAAAATAACGAAAATTTTACTGATATATTATGACTGCAACTGGTTTATTAAAGTCAGTACGTTACAAAATGTATAATTTTAAAGCTTTTGGTTTGACAAAGGAAGTTGTGACTAGCTAATTTTATTTTATTCTTCTTCTTGGTCTTGGAGTTGGTTCTTATGATAGGGTCTTCCATGAATTGCCAGTGATAGGTATTAAGAGTACATGTACAATGAGTGTACCTAAAATATTTTTTCACTAAAATGTAGATGATAGACGCATATAAAGTTTTTTTGAGGTTACAATATCATGATGTGAGAGTACTGAAAACAAATGAAATCTACATAGTTATGAAGTGAAATGTTGCATATAACTTTCGTCACAGAGCACCATATATGAGAGCATCTGGCAAGATGTAGTTTTTTAGAAAGCTACAGGCTCGCTCTCGAAAGTATCGTTATGTATGGATGATAAAATGCTTTAAGATGTGTGGATGTTTTGATGCATACAAATCTAAAATGATAAGCTGATTGTAGCTTTGACCTATCTTGATAATTTAGTAGGTAAACGAATATTACAAGTGTCGCTGGGTTATGGTGCTAGGTAGCGCTTAACTGTAGGATAGATAGATAGTAAGTAATATTTGACTGATAGGTTTAGATGGTTACATGAAAGATTGAAGACGAAGCTATAAATAAGTATTGTGGCTATGTGTACTGATAACTGCATGGAAGGTATGTTAGTTCGACATGATTTCGAGCAGAAACTTAATTATAGATGTATTCTTTAATGCTTCGTATTATTTTATTATTGGCCATGTCCAAAAACGAAACAAGAGTTAAGGTGAATATGTAGGTAATAAAATTAATTATGAATAACAATGATATTTATAAAGTAGAAGGTAAGTTAAAAAACAAAAGTGTTGAACTTGTTAATAAGAAAAGACTTCGCAGGAGGAAAATATCTTATGCTGTATGAAATACAGAGGTTTTGTATCTTTGTTCTAAGTGTGCAACGATCTTCTTAACACATTCAAGACTTTTGTTGAATTTGAAGACAAGTTAGCTAGAAAGACAAGTTTGGATTTCTAGAGATGGCAAAATACTGAGCCCAACATATGGGACGGGGCAGAAAGCTTTGATTAGTTTATCGTATGTGACCGACCATGAGTCATGTTAAGGTTAATTTTTTACACTATATTAAATATGATTTGACCAAGATGGATATTGGTTCGAATCTCCGTGGGCGCATCAGAAAAAAATGCACGCTACTTGTTCAGAATTTAAAAAGAAATTCTACAGTGTATGTGTTTTTCAACGCCAAGCAACCATTTGTAAAATATAGACTTGTAAAGTCACAGAGTTATAAGTTTCAATATTCTCCACTACAGATATTTAACTGGCTGGCCAGAGCTGTGTGTCTCGAGTCGCCACGTTTACACCCGCCCACACACCCCCCCTAGTCCTACCTGACACCTTACCGGTCGTAGGTGTAGTGTGATCAGTCTCTGTCTCTCTAGCACAGATGCTTCCAGCAGTCTACATGCGAATGAAGTAAATGTACTTTAATTTGATCGATCTGAATTAATTAAAAAAAGTGATTTTATTGAAAATAATCAAATATACCCTGGTGGAAAGACACACCAACAAAACCACCAACTTTTTGGTGTGTACCACTAATTCTGGTGTTCGGCATAGGTGTATATGAGGTGTACAATCACCAAGATTGGAGTTTTTCGTGAAAGTAGGTTGTTACTTGGCAGGTACACACCAAGTTTAGTACCTAGTTTTTGGTGTATTTTAAGCAAGGATTGGTGTTTATGTGGCGTGTATACACCAACATAGGATTTATCATTGCAAAAGGTATAAACTTGGCAGGTATACGTCAAGTTTAGTACCCAGTTTTTGTGTATTTTAAAAAAGTATTTGGCGTTCACATGGTGTGCACCCACCAAAATTGGTATTGCTAAAGAAAATGTAAATTTGCAAGTACACACCATGCTTAGAACCTAGTTTTTGGTGTATATTAAACAAGAATTTAGTGTTCATGAAGTGTGTACACAACAAAATTGGTAGTGATAAAGAAGGTTTAAACTTAGTGGGTACACACCAATCTTAGTAGTTACCTACAATTTTTGTGTTTTTTAAGCAAATATTTGATGCTCATGTGGTGTGTGAACACCTAGGTTGGTACGTACTGTCGAAAGTGTAAACTAGGCAGGTAACACACCAATACTATTAGTGGTTACTTGGAGCTTCCCACTAAATAAAAAACCCTTACTTTGGTGCACGAACACTAAGAAAACCCTAAATGTTAGTGCCAACTTGGAGCATCATACCAAACTGAAAACCCCTTAACATTGGTGTATGCACACTAAGATAATGTTCCAAATATTAGTGGTTACTTGGAGCATACGACCACACTAAAAACCACTAACATTGGTGTATACACAATAAGATAATATTACAAATATTAGTGCCTGCTTGGAGCAAACCACCAAACTAAAAACCACTAACATTGGTGTATAAACACTAAGAAAATGTTCCAAATATCAGTGGTTTACTTGGAGCATACCACCAAACTAAAAAATCACTAACATTGGTGTATACACACTAAGATAATGTTTCAAATATTAGTGGTTACTTGTAGCCCACCACCAAACTAAAAACCACTAACATTGGTGTATACACACACAAAGATAATGTTCCAAATTTTAGTGGTTACTTGTAGCACACCACCAAACTAAAAACCACTAACATTGGTGTATACACACTAAGATAATTTCCAAATATTAGTGGTTACTTGTAGCACACCACCAAACTAAAAACCACTAACATTGGTGTATATGTACTAAGATAGTGTTCCAAATATTAGTGGTTACTTGTAGCACATCACCAAACTAAAAACCACTAACATGGGTGTATACACACTAAGATAATGTTCCAAATATTAGTGGTGACTTGTAGCACACCACCAAACTAAAAACCACTAACATTGGTGTATACGCACTAAGATAATTAGTGGTTACTTGTAGCATTCCAACAAACTTAAAACCACTAACATTGGTGTATACGCACTAAGATAATGTTCCAAATATTAGTGGTTACTTGGAGCATACCACCAAACTAAAACCTCTAACATTGGTGTATACACACTAAGATAATGTTTCAAATATTAGTGGTTACTTGTAGCCCACCACCAAACTAAAAACCACTAACATTGGTGTATACACACAAAGATAATTTCCAAATATTAGTGGTTACTTGTAGCACACCACCAAACTAAAAATCACTTACATTGGTGTATATGCACTAAGATAGTGTTCCAAATATTAGTGGTTACTTGTAGCACATCACCAAACTAAAAACCACTAACATGGGTGTATACACACTAAGATAATGTTCCAAATATTAGTGGTGACTTGTAGCACACCACCAAACTAAAAACCACTAACATTGGTGTATACGCACTAAGATAATTAGTGGTTACTTGTAGCATTCCACCAAACTTAAAACCACTAACATTGGTGTATACGCACTAAGATAATGTTCCAAATATTAGTGGTTACTTGGAGCATACCACCAAACTAAAACCTCTAACATTGGTGTACACACACTAAGATAATGTTCCAAATATTAGTGGTTACTTGTAGCACACCACCAAACTAAAAACCACTAACATTGGTGTATACACTAAGATAATGTTCCAAATATTGGTGCCTGCTTGGAGCAAATCACCAAACTAAAAACCACTAACATTGGTGTATACACACTAAGATAATGTTCCAAATATTAGAGGTTACTTGTAGCACACCACCAAACTAAAAACCACTGACATTGGTGTATACACGCTAAGATAATGTTCCAAATATTAGTGGTTACTGGTAGCACACCACCAAACTAAAAACCACTAACATTGGTGTATACACACTAAGATAATGTTCCAAATATTAGTGGTTACTTGGAGCATACCACCAAACTAAAAACCACCAACACTGGTGTATACACATCAAGATAATGGTCCAAATATTAGTGCCTGCTTGAAGCATACCACCGAACTAAAAACCACTAACAGTGATGTATACACACTAAGATAATGTTCCAATTATTAGTGGTTACTTGGAGCATACCACCAAACTAAAAATCCTCTATATTGATGTAAACATACTAAAATAATGTTCCAAACAGTAGTGGTTACTTGGAGTATCCTAACAATCTATAAACCCCTAACATTGGCATAAAAACTCTTTGATAATGTTTTATTTATTTATTAGATAGGCCATGGACTAATTACAATAATCTCCATACAATTTACATGTCTGACAACATTTTTGAATACAAAAATTGTTTTAACAGTCTTTTGAATTGAGGTACTTTATTTTGAGTTTTTTTATTTCGTTTCGTAAGCTATTATACTGCCTAATTTCTTTACTAAATATAGAGTTCAATGTTGCTGCCTTATTTGCTCTTTGTATGTGAAAACTATATATTTGCCTAGTCTTATATGCATGACTACTGTTAATTTTTTTAATTAATTTACTCAGGTATGCTGGAGACCTATCTGTATTGATTAGATGTATGATTATCAACACATAATATTGACATGTATAATTGACTTTTAGCCAATGCAAACTCTCTAGCATTATCGTTATCTTTCCGTATCTGTCTCTTCCTGTCACAACCCTCATTGCTGTGTTTTGCAGCTGTTGTAACCTTTCTAAATCTGTCTTTAAACATACATAGAAAACACTTGAACAATATACATAATGTGGTAATATGATAGAGTTATACATAGTCAGAAGACAGTCTCTAGATAAAAATTTACTGACTCTTCTCAGGTATCCTATTTTTCTTCCTATTTTTTTAGCTATATAATCTAAGTGTTCCTTAAAATTTAACTTACTATCTTAAACTACCCCTAAGTATTTAATGTTGTCTACAGGCTCTATCACTGCTTCCTCAATCATTACGGGAATGTCCAATTTTTTGTTACCAAATAACATAATATAAGTTTTCAAAGAATTAAGTTTTAGTTTGTTTTCTTTCAGATATGCACTTAATTTTTCCATTTCACTGTTTACAGGGTAATTATAAAGTCCGTGAAACATTTCATTAAATCGGTACAGCGAAATGTCTGAGAATAAAGTAACGCATTATATACCATGTGACAGAAAAACTCTGAAAGTTTTTTTTACCCTAGTTACAAATGTTCTATGCGTCCACATTTCGTCACACGGCACACATCTAATCGATAGTCCAATTCTGCCCATACTCGACCCAGCATATCAGGAGTAATGGTAAGAGCAGCTGCTACGATGCGATGTCGTAAGTCTTCAAGGTTCTGTGGTAGAAGTGAAACATGAACAGAATCCCACAAGAAAAAATCGCAAGGTGTCAGGTCCAGCGATCGTGGTGGCCACAGGTGGAGAACTTTGTCAGCTGCCATCCCATGGCCTATCCAGCGGTGTGGCAGCGTCTCATTCAGATAATCGCATACCAAATTGTGGTATTAAGGTGGAGCGTTTTGCTGCTAAGTAAAATTTTGAGAGTTTTTCTTTCAAGTAGTCTATAATTTGTTATGTTATTCATAGCCATTTCACTGTATCAATTTAATGAAATGTTTCACGGACATTATAATTATCCTGTATAATCACTGCATGCTTATTTACATCATAATCATTAACATACAACATTGTATCACCAGCAAACATGTTGATGGTGGCCTTAGAGCATACACTATGCACATCATTAATATATATAATATTGTTCCATATATTAGTGGTTACTTGGAGCTTCCCACCAAACAAAAAAAAACCTTACTTCAGTGTATGTTCACTAAGATAACCTTATAATTAGTGGTGATATATGCCCCTGACTGCTCGGCTTTAAGCATAGTCATATTCGTGTATAGTTTTAACATGATGCAAGTTATATGTTAATAACATTTTTCTATGATCATTAAAATTTTATTTTCCCCATTACTAGAGGGCTAATATTTTCCTTGAAAATATTGTAGCATAATATATATTTAGAAAAATTTTTGCTGAAGGCTATGCACATTACTTTTGTAGAGGCACGGTCATCCTTTTGTAGTTGGAAAAAAATTCCAGCAAAGTAAATCTTTGTATTGTGTTGTTACAGCTGCAGTTGCTTGGTAATTCTTTTCAGTGTTTTTACAACATTTTTCTTGCATAATAAAATTGTGTTGTATGCATATGACGGTTGTAGAGGCATGATAACCCTTTGTCAAAGTTTTTAATTATTGAAAATGTTTACATTTTTCCACATACTAAAGTTTTAGTTTGATTATTGTGTCTGCACATCTAGTAAAAAAAGAGCACGAGCCTACCAGTATACTGCCATAATAAATTACATAAAACCCAGCCACTTTTTTTTTCACAATACTATTTTTTTGTATCTGAAAGTAAAAGAGTGAAAATGTATTTAACTTTACTATTCAATACCAGCACATTGGTATTGAATAATAAAATTAATTCATCCACTCTTTTTCGTTTAACAATACCAGTTTGAAATGATACATTATCAAGTGTACTTCATCTGAAAACTTATCTAGTACAGTACTGTAATTTAACCATTTTTGATATCACAACGAAAGAAAGAGCAAAATGGTTTCATTATACCAATTTACTGGTATCCAATTATGAAATTAAACCCACCCACTAATTTTTATGTTGTCAAACCAGTTTCTATTAATAAATTCCCATGTGCAATGCTATTCAAAATTATAACTATTCAGATTAATTTACCACACAATGCCAATAAATTATTTTAAAATTAGAAAATGTTTTTACAGTGCCTGTCTGCTAACTGAAGGATTAGGCAGTAAATCAGAGCCCCTTGGATTTATTCTACAAGAAAATATGAATAGGCCTATAATTTTTATGTGATTTACATAAATGTGTCATTGTACATTTACATCAGCATCACAACTCGACTGATACTACTCATAATCACATTCACTTTGACACTATCTACATAACACTGAATTAAAGAAAAACAGCACTCAATTTAATTTGACCTTAACTTACCTAACACCACCATTATCCCATCTATTCCATAAACCTTATTCCAATATTGGACACAGCACATATTTTCATTCACTTACACAATATAAAACCAATATGTGTTAACACAAAACCCAATGCGATAGAGTTCAACCTACCAAACACTAAATTATAATCAACACCATACGTCACGAATTTGCATACAGCACTTTTTCACCTCGATCACTATCTTGCCAATATACTAGTGCTACCGACCTAACAAAACTTTCATGAGTGCGACCAACTTTCACAGGATGAGTATTTTTACAAGGTTTTAACGAACCATCAGCTAAAAATACCTGAAGTTTTCCCATCGTCCTTAGATGATAAGAATAAGAAGAAGTTTATCATTGCAACTGGCCTACCGCGTAGTGGCGAGCCGACTCTTCTCCATCCCTACAATACTAGCCATCTAGCCCCTTCCTAAACCACCCAACTACTCTCACTATCACCAATTCATCCTGCAGAAAATTCCTTACCGTCCTAACAAGGACATACGGTCTACCCCTCTCTGTTCTCCTCCACACTCTCTGAATCGTTTCACTGTTGGTCCCTCTCCCCTTGAATGATCCCGTAGCTAGCCCGCAGAGCAACTCCCCCCCCCCGCCCAAATTCATCACCTTGTACATCCTGACCAATATTTCTATTCTCCTCCTATCCTTCAGTGGTTTCCATCCCATTTACTTCATCATCACTGCAGGTCTAAAGTTCCTTTCCTCATCACCATCGTATCTCTGCCATTTCCGTTTAATCATTACCTATCTCGCTGCCCGCACACACAGATCCCACTCTGATGCTGCATGTTCTAACATTGGCCAAACAATTGTGCAATATGTCTTCGCCTTCATTTCACCACTAACTTCCTTCAACACCTTTCCCAGTAGGCCCAAAGTCCTTCTTCCCCTTTTCCTTTTTAACTACTCTCTTCACCTGTTCGGTCCACCTCAGATCGGCCTGTAACACAACACCTAGGTACCTATATACCGTGGTTTTCTGTATTTCCTGCCCATTCCATCTGTATACCTCTTCACTCACCACTCTCTTCCTAGTAAACCTCACCTACTTAGCCTTGCGCACATTAATTTTCATTCTGTTCTCAGTCGAAGACCACAGCCTACCTATCAATATCTGACTGCAGATTGTTTCCACTGCCTACCTCTGTGTACAGCATGCAATCATCCGCAAACAATCCTATTTTTCCTGTATTCCTGACTCTCATGTCATTTACCATTATGGTAAAAAACAGAGGGCCTAACATAGGTACTTCCCTGTGGCACTTCTGATGTAACCTCTCTCATCTCTGACATTGCCTCCCCCGCTTTCACTCTCTGCCTACGTCCCCTTAGGAAGTCCCCAGTCCATTTCACCAACGACTTGTCCTCTAGCAGATGATATAACTTGTCCATCAACTTCCCACGAGACACCTTGTCAAATGTCTTTTCAAAGTCTATGAAGCAGGCATCCACCTGCTTCCCTTCATCGTCTGCCTTCACTATATCCTCTAATCACGCAATTTCCTACTATGTATAACCCCATGTGTACGTATGACCTGTGAACAAGTGTTGTAAATACTGTTCCCACTACGAGCCGAGGCCCAGGAAATCTTTCTGTGCAAAAAAAAACCTGCTAACTTGATCTCACATGAATAACCCTTTCTAAAACCATGTTGGTACTCCTGAAGCCAGTTCTTTTTGTTCAAAATGTTCACCATGAATTGCACCACCAATATCTCCATTACCTTCCCTGTACTCGATGTGAGACTCACAAGCCTGTAACCGCCAGGTCTCCCTTTATCCTCCCCTTGCTTGTATATCAGAACAACTGATGCCTCTTTCCATTCCAGTGGCAACTTTCCCTGCTCTAATGATCTCCTAAACAACTCCATCAGATATCTAGCCAGCTCTACCCCACAAAACTTAAGTGCTCCATTCCCAATTCCATCTGGTCTGGCTGCCTTATTGTTTTTCAACGCCTTTAATACAGCTTTTATTTCCCGCTCACAAATGTTAAACTTACGCAACCCAGTGACACAGTTAGTTTCTTTGTTCCAATCCTCCTATACTTCGAACTGTACTGGGCAGTTGGTAACTCCCAAGACTGGTACATGTGAAGAAGAATTAACAGTTTTTTGCCAGCTTCATTTTACTTTCTATCTGCTTAGTATGTTCCCTGGCTCCCGTTATACAACCACTTTTCCACTTTATTTATTTATTTTTTTATTTATTATTTATTAAAATACATTCCATTTGACCCCAAATAGAGTATTACTCATAGGATATGTAACTCGTCAAATATATACAATTGATGAATACTAGGGTTCTAAAGATTCGGTAATAAACGGAAAAATTGGAAAAAACTGGGGAAAAAAAATATTTTTTTTCCTTTGTGAAAATGGGAAAAACTTGGATTTTTTCATAAAGGTGAAAAATTACAAAAATTTGAAGGAAAAAAATGCAATAAAAATAATTTTACAATTTCTGAATTACAAATCTGGATGTTAAACATATTTACATTCGGGCCTATCTACCAATACACATTGTACCCTACCAGTACCACAAAAATGAAATAATTAGTAAATGTAACACAAAGTTTCAAAAAGAACAACAATAAAGTTGGTACAGTAAAATAAACAACATGCACATGAATTAACCAGAAATAGTTGTCAAACACATACTCATACACAACTTACAATCTCTGTCAGGAAAATAGTTTCGATTACAACAAAAATTAGATAATTAGTTAATTATTATCTTGCTGCTTGTATCAACTGGCTAAGTGGTGTACTTTGTTGTAGTTTTACGTTTTATCAACTTTATTATTTGTAGCTTTTTTCAGACACATAATTGACATGTGAAATTTGACACTGATTGCCGTTGGCCAGGTGTTCAGTTACAACTTACGATGGTCTGCGTGTTCCTGATTACTAGTATACAAGTTACTTAAATTACAGTATTGTGATGCTTTCTGTAGTTCCCCTTATCTTAAAACTGTAATGTTCTCATGTTTGCCTATTTTATTCCTATCCTATTGCCATTTTGGCAGACTTGGTATCAAGGGAATGTAAATAAATTAATAAAATTCACACACCTTGCTAGTAAGTAAACATTCAGAGTGAATCAGATAGGCCAGTCGTCCGCTTTTCTCCTTATATTAATTACTTTATATAAGTTACTATACATTATTTAGCTAAATTTACTACAGGGTTAGTATAATTTCACAATGATTTTAAAGAAATTTTTCCAATGTTTCTAATTTTTCTGGGACACTAGGAAAGACTGATTTTTTCCTGTTTTTTTTTTCCTTTCACCAATTTTTCTGGAAATTTTATCACCGTAATAAATACATAGGATACCCATAAAATACAAATTATCTGCAGTATATTTAAGGACTGATCTGACATCGCAATTCACAAAACATAATCTATACTGGACATCTAGTTACTGGCAAATATTGAATACTACAGTACAAACAATAATAATTATGATAAATTACAGTAAATTACATACTGATGTTCAAACTTAGTATTGTGAAGTTCATTTGCAGATGACATCAATAAAAAAATCCATACATTTTCTCGTCAAACGTTGAATCTCCCTTCCAAATATGGTGGATCACCTGTGGCCCTTATCCTTCTTTGTGGGACAAATTCCATCAACATTTCTTCCACTTCTACACTTTCCTCCATAGTCCACTTCTCAAACCTACTCCTCAAAACATTTTCAGCTCCTAACCTGTTCCCATGCCCGTATTGCCAAACCACCACCTCTTTGGTTTGCTGTACCTTGTTCTTTCCCAGTCCTATTCCCACAACACGAATATCATGGTCACTAATTCCATCTAACACTACAGTACTAACTATGACTCCCAGGGCTAACTAGGATCACATCTAGCAAGGACCAACACTCTCGTCATTCCACCTCGTAGTAGTTTCCACTGCCTGTACTAACACTCTGTTAGCTAACAGAGATTCCATTTTCTGCATCCTAGCATCCACCCCTTCCAAACAGTCAGTCCACTGCACCTCTAGCATATTTAGATCCCCTGCTACAATAACCAACTGCCTATCCTTCAACATATCGACTCTCTCCCTGATTACCTCATGTGACTGTTCCCCCTGTCCTGGTTGCCTATATAGTGCTAGCAGTGTGATCCTCCTACCACTCCAGCTTAATTTAACGTCTATAACCTCAACTTCATTACTAATCCATCCCACTGCTTAAATACATGTAAATTTGTAACCGCATGCTGTAGACACAAAATAAATTACAAATATTTTTTTTTAATAAACACACGCATTATAACGTAAATATTCCGCATTCTGTTGCCGCATCTTTACTGGAAAGCATTTCGACTTTTAGTTTATTTATATATTTTGCATCTAATTACACCTTACATATGCACAGTACACAACAGTAGCGGATAAGTCAGTATCCTAGTCAGTAAAATAGTAGGTCTATATACGTACAACCACAAAAAATTCATACATACAATCACACGTATTTCAAACTTGTCAGAATGCAGAAGTAAGCAGCAGTAAGCAGCACATTCATTTATTGCAATTATTTTATTTACTATCCGCATTTCAAATTTTCTTCGCTCAAAAACATGTGCCATATGCCATGTTTATTTTTTTAACAAACAAAACAAATGACAATCAAACCAGTAACTAGTTTTATGTGCCACATTTTGAATTTGATGAAACATTATATATTCAATCCTTAAAACTAAAACATAACACAGTCTGCCTATTACAATTGTGTATATAAATATCACAAGTTAAGTTTCAAGGTAACTTTTATTCATGCCCAAATCGGTCAGTCGGTAACGGTTGGTACCTATCGATATTTTGGAATGAAACACGTGGAACGAAGTGCTTTTAGTTTTATTGTACTATTAGAAATTAGATTTACTTAGGTATCGCTTTCTGCTGTGCGTTATGTTTCTCAGGCATGTGCACGATGTGGTTTTTTTGTTGTATAATGCAAACATTATATTAGTAGTGTTTATTTAGTACATTTGTGTGTAGCATGTGCGTGTGTTTTTTTTTTTTTGAAAAATCACAACTTAGTAGAAAATCTGATACTACCATTGTTTATATTAGTGGTGATGTCAAGGCGAAGAGTGGAGAGGCTTCTTAAGTTCAAGGTGGTGAAGGGAGAGTGGGTATGGGGAGGGTTAGGTACCCAGTTAATCGGAAGTGATTACAGAGGAAGAGGGAACAACAGTGAGAAGTTTCAGAGAGTTTGGAGGAGGATGGAGAGGGGTAGATAGTCAATGATGGTCAGGTCAGTGAGGGAGGTGGAACGTGCTAAGAGAGGAACTGGTGAGGATTGAGAGAGAGGGATGGTTTAGGAGAGGTCTGGAGGGAGAGTGAGTCGGGGGATGTTGATTTGCCACCGGGCAATTGTCCGTCTGCCAGAATGTTTATTATTATTATTTGACAGCATTGACTGAGAGGGAATATTAGAGACGAGATTAAAGGCATTTATGAAAACGTAGTAGGTATAATCCTACTCTGTACTGTCGGTCACATGACTGGATCTACTCAGTCGTAGGATGCTTAGCGATCAGTCATAAATCTGAAGAGTAGTTACTTGGCAGCATTTTAAAATAAAACTACGCAAAATCAGCAGAAGCTGTAATTTGTCGCCGATCTGCAGACCTGTGTTATTAAACCAGGCTAGATTCTTACAGAATAACATTTTGTACTAGTTGTGTCCAATACAGCCATTAACAAAGTCATACATACACAAAGTTTGTAACACAAATAATACAAGTAATTATAAGAAATTAAAATACATATATCAACAAAATTAGAAAAAACAAAATGTAGGTACAGTAAAAAACATATAGTAACAACTCTAATAAGTTAAATTGTTATGTTTGAAAAACTTCTGCAATGAATAAAATGGAGTAGACAGCAACCAGTTATGTATTCTATGTTCAAACAAATTAGGATCCAATGCAATATACTCATGTTAGAGGTAAGGGAGTTATAAGGATAACACATTGGCATTGGTTAACTCAGTAGCTGAATATTGCCCTGTTCTGTACGATTCTCGCTTTAGACTACTCCAGAGAACATGTAGTACAAGACGCCGGAAGTGACGACCAAAGAGTAGGTACACGACTAGTCAAGAAGGCTTCCAAATCAATTTACAATATTCAACACTTACCCTTAAATTGTTCCACACAGCAAGAAAAACAATACAAAAAAAAACTGTTCCACACAAGAAACACCACCTTTGCAAACTAAATACATACACAATTTGTATTACATTAATCAAGCAAACATGATGATGTAGACATGTAACATAAAAAACCATGATCTGAAACAAGTGCACAAACAAAAATAAACTTATTTAAGACCTAGCATTTGCACAAAATGTATGTGTTTCTCCTTGGTGAGAGGTTTCGTCAGTATGTCAGAAACCATCTCATTCATTGACAAATAATCTACTTTCACAGTTCCATCTTGGACATGTTTCCTCAAAAAATATATGTCTATGTGCTTGGACCTCTGACTGGTCACACTGTTTTCAGCCAAGTGAATAGCACCTTTATTATCGCAATACACGATGGATGGCTTGGGTTCAGTGTCTGTCTTAAGTTCTCTACACAAGGTTCTGAACCACAAGGTTTCTTGTACAGTGGTGCTGAGGGCCATATATTCGGCCTCAACAATACTAAATGCAATCGTTCTTGTTTTCTACTCGACCATGAAACCAAACCACCCATGAAACTGACGCTGCTGCCAGTGACAGAATGTCTCTCATTGTTCCCACTTCCCCAATCCACGTCACTATAGCTAAGCAACTCAGGGTTGCCATTTTTGTCAAACTCTAATTTCAGGTCCCTGGTCCCCTTTAAATACCTGAATATCCTCTTGATAGCAATCCAGTGACATTTTTGTGGGTTGTTGTTGAACTGAGCCAAACCGTTAACAGCACACGCTATATCTGGCCTGGAGATTAGTGACAGATGTAGTAGACTACCAACAGCTTGCTGGTATGGCACTTTCTCACTACACTTGACACTTTCACTATCACTTTTCGCCGTATTTGTCAAGGAGGCTCGAAGGTCGATGCCAGTTTCCATTGGGGTCGAGACAGGTTTACATTCTGACATGCCGAACTTCTGGAGCATTTTGTTGATGTAGCTTGTCTGGTCGATGGAAGGCTTCCCTTTTCCACGGTCCCTGGTAATTTTCATGCCTAAGCAATTTTCCACCTCGCCCATGTCCTTCATTCGAAATTCGGATTCCAGCTTCTTCTTTATTTTCTCCTGGGTCTGCGGTTCATTTGCAAAAATTATGAGATCGTCGATGTATATGGCACACACAATTATACGCCTGTCTATCCGCTGAAAGTAGATACAAGGATCTGCTTTAGACTGTTGCAGCCCCATTCCTGTGAGTACCTGGTGTAGATGACGGTTCCAGCACCTCCCACTTTGTTTTAGGCCGTACATAGCCTTTCTTAGTCGCCAAACTTTATTGAATGGTTTCCCTTCTAACTCTTCTGGTGGCTGCACGTATATTACCTCATCTAGGTAACCATGTAGGTTTGCAGTATTTACGTCCATATGGACTATTTCTAGGTCCTCCTTAATGGCTAGTGTGTAGAAGTACCTCAGCAAAGAGTACTTGATTACTGGGGAAAATGTTTCCTTGTAGTCGATCCCTGGCTTCTGGTCACAACCTTTGACTACCAGTCGAGCCTTGTACTTGGGATCCTTGGCGTCTGTATTTTTTATTTTAAAAACCCATTTCGTCTTCAATGCCTTTGTCCCTTTCGGCAGGTCTATCCACTCGTAGGTTTCATTGCTGATGAATGAGTTCAGCTCTTCGTTGATGGCCCTTTTCCATTCTGTTCCTTGAGGGCTTGTCAATGCTTCCTTGGAGCCAAGTGGTTCATCATTCTCAGAGACATAATATGACACGAAATCTGGATCAACAAATCTCCTCCGTCTCACACCCTTCCGCGTAAAAACCATGGAAAGGTTCCGCTTCACCTGGATCGGAAGTAGAGTTAGCATCATCTTGGTATTTTTCTGAGTGAAGTGATGTCTCATCGCCATCATCTGTCTGCAACATTGTTCGCTTTTAACTCACTTTCTGTTGTGGTAGTGTAGATTTATCTTCGAAAAAACAACGTCTCTGCTAATGGTGACCCTTTTAGTGGCAGGATTCATGAGGCTATAACCTTTAGTGTCATCGCAATAACCTACAAATACCAACTTTTCAGATCGCGGGTCCCATTTCTTCCTTCTTTCTTTCGGTATTTGTGCCAAAGCCTCGCAACCAAAAATCTTGAGGTAGTCAATTTTGGCCTTTCTTGAATACCAAGCCTCGAATGGGGTCTTACCCTCGAGAGCTGCAGTCGGGGACCTGTTGTTGAGGTGGACAGCCGTTGACACTGCTTCAGCCCAATACATTTTTGGCAGCACTGCATCTTGTAGGAGACACCTTGCTTTCTCAACAATTTTTCGGTTGGCATGTTCTGCGACACCGTTTTGTTGGGGTGAAGCCCTCACAGTCCGTTGGTGTCTTATGCCTTTCATTTTTGTGAAACTGGAGAATTCGTGATTGACAAACTCCGTTCCATTATCTGAGCGAAGTGTCTTGATTTTGTTGCCAGTTTGATTCTCTACCAATGCACAGTATTCTTTAAATACATTGCAAACCTGGTCCTTTGATGCCAGGAAGTTACACATGTGTGTATCGGGAAAAATCATCAATCAAGACAAAGAAATACTTGCTTCCTCCAATGGATACTGTCTCCATTGGTCCACATGGGTCTGTGTACACTAACTCAAGTGGTTTCTCTGCTCTGAATGTGCTTCTTGTGAATGGTAGACAAGCTTGTTTGCCCTTGACACAAACCTCACAAGGGACCTTACTGACCTGCAGATCCTGGACCCCATCAGCCATTGTTTTCAGTGAAGTCATGCTCTTCCTGTTCAGATGGTCCAATCTGCGATGCCACACATCTTCACTGCAGGTGACAGCATATGTTCTGTCAGTAGGTGTACACACAGTCTGTGGAGAATCTAACTGGTAGATGCCACTTCTCAGTGTTGCGGATGCTATCAGTTCATTATGTTTATTTATGATTCTACCCCCATCACTATCAAAAATCACAGTGTTCCCTTTACTGGCAATTTGACTCACCGAGAGGAGATTTGCTGCTATGCCTGGTGTATGATGTACACTGTCGGCCATGATTACAGTTGTTTCCTCCTTGACTGATAATTCAATGTTTACATTCCCTACGGATTCGGTGGTAAGAGGGTCGTTGTTTGCAGTCAGTATCTTCACTCTTGATTCACACACAGGATCCTTCAACTCATGTTTTGTCAAATGTCCTGACGCACACGAATCCAAAAAACAATCATTGTTTTGTCTGCTTGCTTCTGTGAGCATACATGCTAAAAATGCGTTGCTATTTTTCTTGTCAACATTTTTCTGCTTGTTGAATTTTTTGCTAAATTTACCTTTACTGTGACACTCCGCGGCGAAATGTTCCGTACGGTTGCAATTGAAGCACTTACGGGGTTGCTTGGTGGTTTGTTTACCGTTGAGGTTATGCTGTTTGTCATCTTGGAGCGAGTGCTAGGTTGAAGATCGATTACTGTACAGTGCTGAATCGATGTTTGAAGATCGAGTTTGAGTCGAGCTGGGTTTTACATCTTGCAATAATTTTACTTTAATTGCATCGGCCGTAATTGGAGTCCCTGAGCTCTCTAGTCCCATTATCATGGGCTTGTACTCTTCAGGTAAGCCGGCTAACAACAAGGTTCCTACCCAATCGTCTGTTATTTCGAACTTGGTGTCTCGCAGATGCTGTGCTGTTGAAGTGACTTCGTTCACATATCCTTCAACTGATTTACAATTATCTAGGCGAGTCAAAATTAAGTGGTGCAACAGTCCTACTCTTCTAGTAAGCCCGGAATCTTCAAATAGTGTCTGGATCGTATCCCACGCCTGCTTCGACGTCTCACACTTTTCAATATGGTGAATTAAGTCTCTTCTACAAGCAATGAAATTTTGGACAAAGCCTTGCGATCCTTTTCCTTTGCGTCCTCTGGCTTGACCGTTCCTTGAACGACATCCCACTGATCGTCCAAATTCAACAAGGCCTTCATGTGAAACTTCCACGACGCGTAGTTTTCCCTGCCTTTGAGTTTCTCCACAAAGGACAATGCATTAGACGCCATGGTAGTTTTCCGGCGCGGATGAAACGCGAAATTTTAATAGTATTCACATTTCGTTCCTAACCGACGCATTATTCAGCACCGATTAACTCTCCTGGGCCCATAACCTCTGTTAGAGGTAAGGGAATTATAATGATAACACATTGCCGTTGGTTAACTCAGTTACTGATAATTGCCCTGTTCTGTACGATTCTCACTTTAGACTATTCCAGAGAACATGCAGTACATGCCGCCAGAAGTGACGACCAAAGAGTAGGTACACGACTAGTCAAAAAGGCTTCCAAAACAATTTACAATATTCAACAACTCAGATGGCAAAAAATTAAAAATTCTCATACCCAAGTGGTTATAACTCCATAAAGTTTTAGTTAATCTGGCCTGTGATACATCAGTTTTACCACAGTTCCGAGTGTTATGCCTATGTACATCATATCTATATTTCAATTTCATTTGATATTTCTTAGTATAGCATAAAAGTGTATAGATAGGTTATACAAATTAATTACAGTCACAATTCTTAATTTTACCAAGAGAGGTTTACAATGTTCAAAATTGCTAGAACCAGACAAAACCCTGACAGCCTTTTTTTGAAGTTTCAAAGTGTTATATATATATATATATATATATATATATATATATATATAACTTCTATTACCCCAAAGGAGTAAACCGTATCTAATTATCCTATGGAAAAAAGGCAAAATATGCAGTTCGAAGGTAATCTGCCGGTACATAATTTTTAAATTGTTTTAATAAATACAATACCCTAGATAATCTTATGTTAATGTGTTGAATATGAGGTTTCCGGGATAGTTTACAATCTAGCCAAATACCTAAAAATTTTTGACTAATATTCACCACATTATCAGGTATACTTTTTAAACTGCAAAACAGATTATTGGTTTTATTTTCATTAAGTAAAAAAACCATTATCTCTGAAGCAAGTATCAGCTTGTAATAATGTTGTTTTGGCTAGTTCAGAAAGATAAGAAAAATTGTTGCTTACATTTAAAAAAGTTGTATCATCAGCATACAAATTTGAGTCGGCAGTCAAACGAGATCGTAAATCATTAATAATCAATAAAAACAGCAAAGGCCCCAGGATTGATCCCTGGGGAACACCACAGGTTGCAGTACCCATTCTGGATCTAGTACCGTTAATGCAGATTACTTGCATACGACCCTCAAGATATGACTTGAACAGTTTAAGTTCAACTCCATTAATACCATACTTATTCAATTTATGGAGTAACTTGTGATGGTCCACACAGTCAAAAGCTTTGCTTAAATCACAAAATGTCACATAAGTATACTGTATTTATTCGCCTCAAATGCATTATAAATTTTAGTTAACAAAGAATCTACAGCATCTATGGTGGACATACCTCTTCTAAAACCAAATTGAGATTCAGTGATTATATGATCTTGTTCCAAATAATTGATCAATTGTGAATATATAACATATTCAAAAATTTTGGAAAAAAACTGGAGTCAGAGATATGGGACGATAGCTAGCTGGTAAGGTTTTGTCTCCTTTTTTATAAATAGGCACAACCTTGGAGATCTTAAATACATTGGGAAAATCTCCCTCCACAATGCAACTGTTCAGGCATATAGAAAAAGGGCACGCAATACAGTCAATAGTTTTAGAGATAAGTATATTAAAAATATCATGTATATCACAACTATTTGAAGATTTAAATTACTAACGATGTTCAATATATCATCGGGTGTTATCATAGAGAGTACAAATTTATCTGGTTTTTGATGATTATAATACAGTTTATTCATTGCAATGAGCTATATAGAAAACATAGAGGGGCGGAAACGCATCCAAAGTGAAGCCCAATGGAACGACTGTTTTGATTCTAGAAAACATGGCGAACAGCAGTGTGGCCTACATTATGTTAAAAATCCGTCATTATGTTTGCGTAAAATTCGTTACTTTATAGCTCCACTATATTCCCGCTAAACACAGGAAAAAATGCCAATAATTATTGTAATATATTATTCTGTAATAAAGTTTAAATTATAATAATCGCTATCGTCTCTCGACCGGAAATAAGAGTCCGCCATTTTATCTAGAGTCGAAATACCATGTTCAATTGGGCTTCACTTCAGAGCCTTGGAGATTGCTGTTTCTACCCCTCTATGTTTACTATATACCTCGTTGATTCATAGGTAAACTATTATCATCAGAGTTAGTGACAGATCTGCGAATTTTTTTCCTAACCTACCCTAACTACTAAGTTACGTGTGAGGCCCGGGGAAGGAGCGGGACTAAGTGCGTCTCAGGACTGAGCCCCATACGCCTACAAGGGGGAAGTTTCATGCAGAGGAGGCATGCATCGCGGCAGAGAGCGATTGGGCAGACATGGCCGCAATTGGGGCCATGTCTACCTCCCTAAGTGTACCTATAGCTAAGCCATAATCTAAGGAGAAAGAGGGAAAAACCGGCATAGTACCGTAAAAACCCTCTCGACAGAATAGGAGTGTAACCACTCAGCAGTTACATGCATTAAAAATATAAATGGCACTGGAAAAGCAGGAAGGTCCAGGTTGTTGATCTGCGGATTTCCTCAACTGAATTTAAAAAGTAATTATTAAAATCATCAGGAGAAATATTTGTACTTTCACAACCTATTTTATTGGACATAGAATTAATTAGTTTCCAGGCCTCTTTTTGTTTATTACTTGAAGATTCAATAATTCTAGCATTATAAGTCCTCCTGGGGGCCGATTAAATATCACCACTTGCGTTTTGCACCGACGCAGCGCAACGCAAGGAAATCTGCTCTGCACCTGCACCTCGAGTCGTAGTTGGAATTAAATATACTCGGAAACGCAAGACGCAAGAGGCGGAGCCTATTTTGGCTCGGCGCAACTGCCTCCCCTCTCTAACTTACACAAGCCAATCAGAAAATTT